>CAUYON010122711.1:0-29639 GCA_963573935.1 Arctocebus calabarensis | reverse complement strand
CTCTACTAGGTATATATCCAGAAGACCAAAAATCATATTATAACAAAGATATTTGTACCAGAATGTTTATTGCAGCCCAATTCATAATTGCTAAGTCATGGAAGAAGCCCAATTGCCCATCAACCCATGAAAGGATTAATAAATTGTGTATATGTACACCATGGTATACTATGCAGCCTTAAAGAAAGATGGAGAGTTTACCTCTTTCAGGTCTACATGGATAGAGCTGGAATATATTCTTCTAAGCAAAGTAACTCAGAATGGAAGCGTATCCAATGTACTCAGTCCTACTATGAAACTAATTTGTAGATTTCATATGAAGGCTATAACCCAACTATAGCACAGGAATCTGGGGAAAGGGGCAAGGAAGGGAAGGGGAGGGAGGAGGATGGGGGGAGGGAGGACAATTGGTGGGTTTATACCTATGGTGCATCTTAGAAGGGTACAGGTGAAACTTACTAAATGCAGAATATAAATGTCTTAACACAATAACTAAGAAAATGCCATGAAGGCTTTGTTAACCAGTTTAATGAAAATATTTCAGAGTATATATGAAACCAGCACATTGTACCCCATAATTGAATTAATATACACAGCTATAATTTAATAAAATAAAAAATAAAGAAAATCTAGAACCTTTCTTTAAAAATTAAGTATATTAATTTTAAGAATAAATAAAATAAATATCGAAGAAAAGAAAAACATGGTGCAATGATCACTTCTCTAAATCAATAATACATGTACATGGCAAGGACTTCTCACTGCTAATTTTTAAAAAAATGCATCCACGTTTCTTTCATCAGGGTTTCAGGGCTTTGTGGATAGGGACTCTATTAAAGCCATTATCACATGCTACAATATTTTTAAAAAAATGTCAGTTGTGAAGAATGGCTTGTCATCTACTAAAATATTTCTACAAACAGCAGCCAACACAATATAGTATTTTAAAATGACTCATAATTCACACAACGTGTGCTTCACTAGCCAAGAAAAATAATTCTTCTATGATACTAAAGGTTAACATTCCAATAGTTAACACTGCAACTCAAAGTAGAAAAGAAACTACTAAATAAGTAATACCATTAAAAATGTGTATGTTTAATTGGTGTGCTGACTCAGGCCTGTAATCCTAGCATTCTGGGAGACTGATGAGAGAAAGCAGAGTTCAAGACCAGCCTGAGCAAGAGAAAGACCTTGTCTTTACTAAAAATAGAAAAAATTAATTGGGCGTAGTGATGGGCACCTATAGTCCCCCCTACTCAGAAGAACTGCTTGAGCCTAGGACATGGAAATTGCAGTGATCTATGATGACATCATTACACCTTGGCTCAAAAAAAAAATGTGTGTCCTCATTTATTTTAAAAAGCAAAACCATCCTTTGAAAGAAGTTTCTTATACAAGTAAAGGAAAATGTAAAATTACATACAACTAAACAAACATGTTCCTTTCACCATAATTACTACATACTTAGATATTACCTAAAGGTGAAATGGATTGGGGAAGATGGATATAATGCTGAACCATTAAGATATCTCTCTTTGCAGTGTGATGAAATAAGCAAATAATTGGAAATTTAGCTGGTCAAATGTGACTTCAGCAAGATGGGTGAGTAGGAGATCTAGGCCTTCCTTTCTCCTACAAAGAGCAACAATTTGGTAGCTATCCACAAAGGAAAACAACTCTAGAAGAAAAAAAACCTTACAAATAACCAAGGGAAAAGTTAAGGAAGAGCAATTTTATCTTGCTAGCATCACTCCATTTCCTAGGACAGCATGGTTCATCACAGAGACAAATTTTCCTAACTTGCCAGTTCTTCATGGAGAAAAGGAGAGTAGGGAAAACAACCAGATTACTCAGCCTTTTAGAACACTTCCCAAATAATGAGATTCAGTTTCACCACTACTAGCACCATCAGCCCCAATCCTGGGGTGGCCTATATACCTGAGACATCTAGAGACAGCTGGGAGCAAAGGGTAAGTACAGAGGCTACCAGTATCAGTCGCATGGAATCACTCAGCCAGCAGGTGCCTTCTCTGCACAGGACATTACAACTACCGACTTCTGGGCTGAGGACCTTAATAGCTTCACAGCCACTGTTTACCTTTCCCATTGTCTTTCACAACTATAGACCTTGCACTGTTCACTGTCATGGATCCCAGTATCTTACTCCACTGACAACTCTAGCAACGTTCACTGCTGATGAAACCAATAGCCAACACAGGGATAGAGGACTCCCTGAAGTTTTAACCATCAAAGGCCTGATATATTTTTCCTGATGCCCTCCACTGAGCTCACATGAGCATACACACCTCCAGCTTAAGATTTTAATTTCCCTGCACATCACCCCCTGCCACCACCCCAGAACTATATACTGCAGGCCTGAAAGTACATATTGCCAACTCCCACCACACAGGTGTTCTTACAGTCCATCCCAGCTATTGCCTCTACTCAAGGCACTTGCCATCATACACAGACCCAAAGTGGCCACTGCCACCACACACAGGCCTACAGCCAGACCACAAATGAGAATATAAACACCCCTAGATTTGGTCCCAAATTCTGCCTGCCCTGGCCTTTTTCTGCTAGACCCTGAAAGACTGTTGAGGATATTAATAGTTCTTACAGCCACCATAGAACTTCCCCAGCTCTTGTCACCAAGTACCACACAGTTGCTGACATTGGGGACCCCAGTTGCTAAAATAGATAAAACACACCCCTGCCTTCCCCATCTCCTAAACTTGGAGCCACAAGTGAAGATCTTTCCTTCACAAAACCAATCCACAATGTCTTCAAATGCATATACCTTCATAAGGCTCTAAGGATCACAAAAAATCATGAAAAAAATGGCATCACCAAAAGAATATAATAAACTTTTAGTAACTAACACGAAAGAGATAGAGTTTCACATATGACCAGACAAGGAATTCAAAATAATTGTTCTAAGGAAGTTCAGTGAACGATAAACAATATCAGGAAAACAATAACATGGGGCTCAAAAAATATATTCAAAACATGAAATAAACCCAGAATTTTGACAACTGGAGAATACAATGAATAAATAAATAAATAAATAAATAAATAAATAAATAAATAAATAAAATGTAATCGACAGTATCTACCACAGACTAAATCAAGCAGAACAGAGAATAGGAAATGCAAAGACAGATTATTTTAAATGATGCAGTTATAGGAGAAACAAAAGAAATAATAAAAATGAATAAAGAAAGCCTACAATATCCATGTGAAACAATCAAGAAGGCTAAATTTATATGCAGGATTTTCAGAAGGAAAATACAGATAGAAAGGCACAGAATGCTGTGTGAGGAAATGACAGATGAAAACATCTTCAAATTGGAACATCTGGGTACATGAAACTCAACTGTCATCAACTGAATTCAACCAAAGATTTCACCAAGAAACATTAAAATCAAATTTTTTAACATCAAAGACAAAGAATTTTGAAAACAATTAGAGAAAGAAAGCATATTACATAGAGAAACATGATAAGGCTATCCATTGATTTCTCAATAGAAAACTTGTAGTCCAGGAGTGAAATGATATACTCATTAAAAAAAATAAAAAATCTAACAACCAAGAATAATTTTTGGCAGATCTGTCCATTAGAGAGGGAAAAAATATTTTCTTAGATAAAAAATAAAGCCAAGGGGCTCGGCGCCTGTGGTTCAGCGGGCTGAGGCGCCAGCCACGTACACCTGAGCTGGCGGGTTCGAATCCGGCCTGGGCCCGCCGAACAACAATGATGGCTGCAACCAAAAACAAAAATGGCCGGGCGTTGTGGTGGGCGCCTGCGGTCCCAGCTGCTTGGGAGGTGGAGGCAGAAGACTTGCTTGAGCCCGGGAATTGGAGGTTGCTGTGAACTGTAGTGCCACGACACTCTACCCAGGGCGACAGTTTGAGGCTCTGTCTCAAAAATAAAAAATAAAATAAAAATAAAGCCAAGAGAGTTCATAACCACTAGACTTGTTTTATATGAAATGCTAAAGAAAGAACTTCACACTGAAAGGAAAGGCCACTAATTAGTAAAAGATAAAAGTATGAAAAAAAACTACAATTATAATAAGAGGTATACCATATAAAAAGTTGTAAATTTTGACACCAAAGACATAAAATGTGTAGTGGGGAAATACAAGTGCAGAACTTTTGTACTCAAAGTTGTTATCAGCTTAAAATAGACCGGTATAATTATAAGATGTTTTACATAGGCCTCATGATAACCGCCATGCAGAAAATCTACAGGATACACAAAAAAGATAATGAGAAAGGAAGCAAAGCATACCATACAGAAGCCATCAAATCATAGAGGAAAACAGGAAAAGATGAAAAAAGTAACAAAGGTATGGCCCCACCACAGGTGAACCTTACTAAATGCAGAATACAAATGTCTTCATACAATAACTAAGAAAATGCTATGAAGGCTATGTTAATCAGTTTGATGAAAATAGTTCAGATTGTATGTGAAACCACCACATTGTACCCCTTGATTGCACTAATGTACACAGCTATGATTTAAAAACAAAATCAATAAATAAATAAAAGAAAGAAAGAAAGAAGTAACAAAGGATCAATAAAGACCCTGGAAAACAATTTACAAAGTGGCAATTGTAAGCCCTTAAATATCAAATATTATTTTAAATGTAAATAGAGTAAATTCACCAATCTAAAGACACTGAGTTGCTGAATAAATTAAAAATAAACATGGCCCAACTATATGGTGCTTCAAAGAAACGCACTTCAGCTTTAAGGACACACATAGGAAAGGTGAAGGAATGGAAAAGGTATTCCATGCAGGTGGAAATCAGAAAAGAGATGGAGTAACTTTACTTATTTCAATGATGTAAGAGTACAAAAATGATAAAAGTACATAAAAATTATACATATCCCCAAGATTTGAACACCTAAATATATAAAGCAATTATTAAGTGACCTGAATGAGAGATAGACTACAATACACTCATTTTCAACAAAGGGAAAAAAATCACTAAGGGAAACACTAAACATGAATTATACTTAAAACCAAATAAATCTAACAAACACACACAGAACATTGTATCAAACATTCTATCCACACATTCTTTGCACGTGCATATGGAGCATTACGCAGGATAAATCATACATTACACCACAAAGAAGTCTTAACAAATTTAAGAAGATTGAAATCATATCAAGTATCTCTTCTGAACACAATGGTAAAAAATCAGAAATTAGTAACAAGGAGGATTTAGGAAAAGTCCCCAAGTGTGAGGAAATTAAACAACAGAAATTAAACAACACACTCTGGAGCAATCCATAGGTTAAAGAAAGAAAACAAAATAAAAATTTAAAGAAATTTTGCACAGATGAAAATAGAAGCACAATATACCAAATTCTATGGGGGTACAGAAAGGAATTCTAAGAGGGAAGTTTATAGCAATAAATGTCAACATTAAATAAGAATAAAGATCTCAAATTAAGGCTTGGTGCTCCTAGCACAGTGGTTATGGTGCCAGCCACATACACTGAGGGTGGTGGGTTCAAACCCGCCCCAGGCCAGCTAAACAACAACAACAACTGCAACAAAAAATAGCTGGGCATTGTGGTGGGAGCCTGCAGTCCCAGCCATTTGGGAGGGTGAGGCAAGTGAATTGCTTGAGCCCAGGAACTTGAGGTTGCTGTGAGCTGTTTCAAGAACACATGGCACTCTACCGAGGGTTCCATAGTGAGACTCTATCTAAAGAAAAAAAAAATCTCAAATTAACAACCTAAAGTTACAACTCATGGAAATAAAGATAACTAAAACAGAAGTTATCAAAAGGAAAGAAATAATAAATATAAGAGCAGAAATAAATCAATAATAGAAAAACTATAGAAGCATCAATAAAAGTAAGAGGTGTTTTTTTTTTTTAATGCGCAAATTCTTAGCTGGACTACCTAAGGAAAAAAAAAAGAGAATGCTAGATAGTCAGAAATGAAGGCAGAGATATTATAACCAACAACTCATAAATAAAAGGAAATATAAGAGACTATTATGAACAATTATATGCCAGCAAATTGGATAACCTAGAGGAAGTGAGTAAATTCCTAGAAACCTATAACCTACCACAATTAAATTAAGAAAAAATACAAATTCTGGACAGACTGATAACAAATGAAAGTATTGAAGTAGTTATCAAAAACCTCACAATGGAGAAAATCCCAGGAGCAGATGACTTCACAGTGGAATTCTACCAAGCCAAGTATCCACTGATGGATGAATGGTTAAGAAAAGTGTGATACACACGCCTCCACACAGGGTTATTATTCAGGCTATAAAAAGGAGATCGTGCCACTGATGACAACACAGTGAACCTGAGGACATTCCTCTAAGTGAAATAAGCCAGGCAAAGAAAGAGAGAAATGGAGAGGTATCTGTTCAAAGTTATAAACTTGTAGTTATGCAGAACGCAAAAGTCTAGTAATGTAATGTCCAGCATCAGGACTATAGATAATAATGCACTACATATTACATTATGGATATTTGCTGAATAGATTGTAGGTGCTTTTTACCATACAAACATGCATACACATAAACACTAAAACCATAAAATAATAAAAAAAAAAAAAAAGAAAGAAATCTTCTGGCCACACTCTCATAGGTTACTATAAAATACTAAAAGTGGAGGAAGGTTGAAAAAATCTCAAGAAGCTCTTTCTATCCTTTTTATCTCAGTATCTTATTTTTGCCTCAGACTTTGGCCAGGGAAGATGATAACTTTCAATCTCTTTTGTTGTTGTTATTATTGTTTTGGTTTTATATTTCTATACTTGTTTTCATAGATTTTCATATGATGTAATATGATATAATACAGGTGAAATATTAAGAATTCACCAAAAATGAAAAACAAAGACACTGAACAGTACTAGAATTAAATGTTTAGATACGCCTATGGAGAACTTGCCAGAGCTACAACACAAGGAGGAAACAGATATTTATCCCATAAAAATATGAATAATTAGAAACTGTAAACCATACTTTTAAAAAAGTGCACAGAGTTGGCCAGGAAGACCAGAAATGACATTGAGCTGAGTTCCCAAGGATGAGAAAGAGGGGAAAACACAATTCAAGGAAAGCCAATCGCAAATGCACAGGCTCTAAAGTGGAGTATAACAAAATCTAGCAACAGATGAAAGGCCTGTTCAGTTGGAGTCCTGAAATAAAAAGGAGATGAATGGGCATGAGAAGTGCAGGCTGTTTTTATGATACACTCAGGAAGTAGAAAGGATTCAGTGGATGCAGAGTAAAAATATATACCTAAGTGTTCTACTTTCTATAGGAGGAAATTTTATTTTGTATTTTCCTACAACCTGGGAAGTAGTGAACATTTATACTGACAGTTCTCTCATTGAGTTGTCAGTTACCTTAGTGATAAAAGCAATTTCTTTACAAGTATGTCATAATTCCAGATGGATAGGAAGGAAATGTTGATTGTCAGAATCTGCCATCTTATAAAAACATCTACTTCCTGTTTGGGTGGCAGTAACAGACCTTTTGTTTTAGTCACATTTACAAATTGAAATTTTAGTTCAAAAAAAACTATAATATGTACCTGACAATCATGGGCACATATATACTTATGCATAAGGAAAAATGGGGAATTGCAGCTTGAGAAAGTGGTTGATCTTTCCGAATGACCCTCACTTGACAAGAAAACAGATTCTGTCCCTAAGGTGCTCTTTAAAGAGTGGAGTCAGAGAGTAGGATAGGAAATGAAGTGAAGTCCAGTGACACTCACTGCCTTGAACTAGAGGGGCCAGTAGACACATGGTGTTCACTTTACCACTGGCTTTCTTCTGGGGAAGACCCCTTGGCTATCTTTTCACAGGAAAGCCTCTCTCTCTGAAAATAATAATAAAAATAATAATAAGTACATTGATATGTGAACAATACAACAGCTTTATTTATCACATATTAACATATTCATTTGAATTATTATCATAACTATTTGGGGAGCACTGTATAGCTTCAGAAATACATTTGAAATAGAGTCCAAGTAGGTCATGCAATTTCCTTTGTGTTTTATTAGTGATAAAACTTCAAGTTCTTCACCCAGGGCTCCTTGAAGAATGATATGAAATACAGCTTTCACCCTAGCCTATAATTTTCTGTGTAATAGAGGTGCTTCTTTTGTCACATATCAGAAACAACACTCAGGGACAGAGATTATGAACACAAGCCGTCTCATGATGTCATACAAGACAAGTTTGACCTTATCACCTAGATCCATTTTCATTCCCTTCCAGAAACTTTACTAAGACTGATAAAAGGTTTAACTATCATCCTATGTCTTTCCCTAAAATTATATGTACATGAACATATTATAAAACTGGACTATACACATATAAAAGCACACTGAATCTATAAAAATGACAAATGATCAAGCGTTATATCCTCGTAAAGATTTCTTGTGTGTTTCACTTTTCAGTTAGTAGAGACCTCTTGCTCCTTTAGATGACCACCAGATTTTGTAATGATTTTGGGGGGGATTGGGGAGTAGAATACTTGCATAATTATAGTTTAACTAATATTGGATTGCCTTTTTTTAATGATGAGGAAACAACTCAGATTAAATTAGCATGTGGATACTCAGAAAGGGAAGGAAGGTTGACGAGGCCAGCTGTTCCAAAACATTGAAGGAACTGATTCTGCAGCATTTTGCCTTGTGTTTTCTTTTTTAAAAATTTTTACATTTTGAATGTGATCTTAGAAAATGTAGCTAAAAAGACCAACATGAAATTCCAAAGAAGAATTTACAAGACAGCCTAAGATTTTGGATTCTAGCCATGAATGAATAGCAAATATTTGAATAGCCTGCCTTTATAAGCAAGTCTAACTATGGACAAAGTATACAGAACAACTGTTATTAGATGGTAGGCAACAGGCAGCAGTGTGGAGAGAAACACAGGAGGGGTTTGCTGCAATATTTCCAGCTCTCTGCCTGGAGGAACTTATCAGAGTACAACACAGGGAGACAGAGTTTGATGACCACCCTGAGAGGAGAAATCAAGGGTCACAGGCAAGGCTATGAGGGGGCAGGAACTTGAGGATCTAAGACTATGAATAGCCAACTCATCCTTCAGGGACTCTATCTGGCTTCAAGTCTTACTATAAAGATACAGCGATTGAGGCAGTGTGGTACTGCGAAAGAATAGATAAATGATCAATGAAAAAAGATTGAGATTGACTCAATCAGATTGACTCTATCTGACTTCAAGTCTTACTATAAAGAAAGATACAGTGATTGAGACAGTGTGGTACTGCGAAAGAACAGATAAAAAGCTCAATGAGAAAAGCCCCCCCGAAAGACCCCTACAAATAAAGCAAATTGATCTTTGACAAAGGGGCAAAGGCAATACAATAAAGAAATGATTGTCTTTTCAACAAATAGTTCTGGCAAAACTGGATGTCTGGAATGCAAAAAAAATGAACCCACACACAGATCTTACACCCTTCAAAAAATTAGCTCAAAGTGGATCATAGACCTACAGGTAAAACTGAAACTCTAGATCCCTTTGAGTTTAACAATGACTTTTTTTTTCTTCACTGTTATAAAGTAAGACATTTCATGCAGAGTATTAACTCCGCCCCCCCCAAAACCCAATCTTCTAACAAACAAAAAACTATCTGGGAATACTGCTATGCTAACATATTAACCACAGTATAATCATTCATGGGAAAACAGTAATTAAGCAATAAATTAAATGAAATAACAAAGTTCAAACTATCATAAACTCATAGACCACAATGAGTTTACAAGACAAGCAATTCCAAAAATCTTATAAACAATAAAAAAGAAGAAATATTTCAATATCATTCTACTTGATCTGGATAGACCTGGTATTGAAATTGGAGAAAATAAATTATTATAAAGAGAAATTACAAACATGTTTTACTTATAAATGAGGATGCAATAACCTAAACAACATATTGACAAGTTGAATTAAAAAAATAATGTTTAAGTAATGTACTTTGGTCAAAATTGAATCCAATTTATAAGAAAGTCACTATTTTCTTTTCCTTTTTTTTGGTTTTCTTTCCCTCACCTCCTCCCCTGATATTGACTTTTTAGATTCAATATCAAAGGCATGATCCATGAAAGAAACAACTGAGAAGCTGGAGCATCTAGGGATGCTGTGACAGTATAATGGCAGAAGTGAATAGTGTAACAGATACCTACCATCCCATACAGACCACAAAGAATAAAATGTTTACTATCTGTCTCTTGACAACAACAATAAAAAGCATCCATCTTTACTCTATATGATTAACCTTTTCTCAAAGAGGGAGTCTTGGATGGAAAAAAAATAGCTGAGCATGGTGGTTCATGCCTGTAATCCCAACACTTGGGAGACTGAAGTGGGTGGATTGCCTGAGCTCACGAGTTTGAGACCAGCCTGAGCTGAAGCAAGACCCTGTCTCTAAAAAATTGCCTGGCATGGTGGTGGGTACCTGTAGTCCCAGCTACTTGGGAGGCTGAGGCAAGAAGATCATTTGAATCTAAGAGTTTGAGGTTGCTGTGAGGTAGGACACCACAGAACTCTACCAAGGATGACCAAGTGAGGCTCTTTCTCAAAATAATAATAATAATAATAATTCCAAGCCTTTGCTGTTACATCAGGAAAGTTATTTAACTTCTCTGCATATGTTCATTTAGATAGATGAATGGATGGATGGATGGATGGATGGATGGATGGATAGATGGACAGATAGATAAATAGAAAGACTAAGTGAAAAGATAATTTGAAAACAATGTTCCATGTTTGATGAATTATATATTGTATGGGCTATCAATTTATGTATCAATAAAAAAACTGCATGTAAAATTACTGTTGCAAATAATGGTTTAAAATAAATATCCTTGACTCGCCTGTAGCTCAGAGGCTAGTGTGGCAGCCACATACACTGGAGCTGGCGAGTTCAAACCCAGCCGGGCCCTGCCAAACAACAGCTACAACAATAACAACAACAACAAAAATAGCTAGGTGCTGTGGCAGGTGCCTGTAGTCCCAGCTACTTGGGAGGCTGAGGCAAGAGAATTGCTTAAGCCCAAGAGTTGGAGGTTGCTTGAGCTGTGACGCCACAGCACTCTACCAAGAGCAACATAGTGAGACTCTGTCTAAAATAAAATAAAATATATCCTAAACCAAAATTTATAGAATCCATCTAGCTTTTAATGCCATAAACTTCTGGAGAGAGATATGTCATGCAGGGTATAACAGCCTACCATGTATAGTCATGGCAACATTGGGTATGCTGTTTCCCATGTTTACAAAGGTGTGAACTTGGGCAAATTATTTAGCCATGATTAATATATTTTTCCAGTTACAAAATAGGGATAATAAGAGTACACATTTCACTGAGTTATTTTAAAGATTAAATTAAATGACACAAAAACTCGTGCATAGCAGGACACAAAGTAAGCACTCCAGAAAATAAGATCTCTCTTTTCTTTCTTCTCCTGTCTCCTCACTCTGACCTTGTACCATTTTTTGATATCTCTTTAAATGATCAACATTAGCAGCTATTTGGGCTCAAATATTTGGTCTCATGGTATTATCAAACAGGTATTGGGGGTTGATGTACCTTTCTTTTCTAACCATTAAATATCTCTAAATGATTAGGGGAAAAAAAGGAAACAGTCATTCTATTCTTTGTGTTACAATAACTAATTTTTAGTTAATTTTTTAAGACTAATATTTCACATAATGTAGGAGAATTTTTATTTTCCCCTATCTAGAAATCTTACTTATTTTTTGAAATTATAGTCTACACTAACATACAGCAGGATTTAAATTTTGGTGCTTGGCCTCTGCAAAATTAAATGAAATTTCTTGACACAGAATTCTTACTTATGGTGTGGGTTATTTTGGTAAGGAAGAAAAGTCTCATATAAGGCAACACAATGCTCAAGAAAGAATCTTGAAAATAAATGCTTTAGAAGAGAATCAATTCCGTTGTAATTATGTACAACAGAGTGGTCAAAGTAGAAGTTCTTAGAAAACAATGTGGTTATTTAAATTCTACCTAGAAAACTAAGTGAGGGTTTGCTTGGGGGACTATTGTGTTCCAAATCCCATCTCCAGACAAAGTCCTGCCTTCCCACCGGCTACTGAAAAGCCTTTTATTTTGTCATCTTCTTCTAAAGGCTCCTTCAAAACCTTCCTTACAAATCAGGATTTTCGACTATGAGAAACAAAAGCAATGTTTTTAAAGAAAAGTAAAATATCACCTGCCTCAATTTAAGCTTCGTGACAATGAAAATTCTAGTAATTTCTCAGGAGATTTCAGAAACTAAACAATCTGAACACTTTGAAAATTTTTTTCTTATACCTAATCATTTCAATTTCTTTTTGTTCTTGTCCTCTTTGTTGCTTAGCTATTTTACAAAATAACTCCTTAGCACTATATTGTTAAAGCAAACGTAGCTGGCTAATAAAATCAATGCCACATTATATAGAACCAGATCAGGAACCTGTGTTTAAGGACTACCCACTTAATCTGAAATTCTTAAATATTCAGATCATTTTTTAGATTAACTACATTTTTATAAGGCACTCTCAGAGCTTATTTTTTTAAGGAAAACACTAACAGTTTAGAAAGACCATTATATGATACATGAATTGAAATATACACAAAAAGTTTGTAAGGTTATTTAGTATTCCATTAAAAAATATGTCCTTGGTTTGGCATCCATAGCACAGTGGTTATGGGGCCAGCCACATACACCGAGGGTGGTGGGTTTGAACCCAACCTGGGCCAGCTAAACAACTGCAACAAAAAAAAATAGCCCAATGTTGTGGCAGGAGCCTGTAGTCCCAGCTACTTGGGAGTCTGAGGCAAGAGAATTACTTAAGCCCAAGAGTTGGAGGTTGATATGACCTGTGACGCTACAGCACTCTACTGAGGACAACATACTGAGACTCCGTTTCAAAAAAAAGAAAAGAAAAGAAAAATCCATGTCCCAGAAATATTGCTTGAGAGATCTATGACATGATCTAGAATGAACATTAAGAACATGAGTGATTGTATTTTGTAAGTTACCTAAGATAATTTATTTCCCAAAGTCATCTTAAAGAGTAACTATGAAGTGTGCACATTTTCATAGGGCTCGCTATCTAGACTCCAGCTAGACCCCTTCCACACTCACAGTATAATAAACACAGAATTCAGGATGAACTTGCAGTCCTCTTGGTCACCATTCTCTACTAGTCTGTCATCTTTACTACTATTAAGTAATTCTTCATATGCAGAACACCTTCTTCTAAAACTGCTGTAGAAAACCACTTCCTGTGACTGGTCTTGGCATCGACCCTTTTCAAGTTTCCCCAGGAGGAGGCCCCGGGTAGACCACATAAACCAGCCAGGGTAGTGGGATGGCAGTGAGACATCATCAATCGCTCCACTAGCATATGATCCAGACAATCCCAGTGAGTCTGGCAGACAAGGGACAAGGGCAGCTGCAGCGCGCGCCGCGCCACGATTGCTGGATGGCTGGAGCCCTGGCGGGTTGGAGGGGTCCATGAACGCCATCCACATGCGTTCCTCGGATACCAAAAAAATACCCGCAAGGTGAAGGAACCCCTTCCCGGCTGGAAGCCTGGGCTGACAGATTTGAAAATAATCAGCAAAACTGGGAAAAACTTTGCAGCCTCTCTTCATACAAAAAGCACAAAGACAACTCTCCTCTGTGCTCTGTGCAGAGAAATCGCCAGGTTCAGAGCTGACACGCTGAGGTTCGGAGACCTGGACGGACTTAATGCTCAGCTTCCAGAAGGGTCTGTGCACGCACCCAAATCTGAAACTAAAAGCATGGCTTTGGGAGGCAAGGCCAAGAAGGTTCTGTGATCAGAGCACGCACCTGGACACCAGGATTCTTCCTCAACATAATTACCTCGGAAACAGGAAAAGAAGCACAGGCCATATTTTGAGTCCCTCCACGTAACAACTGAGTTGGAAGAACTGGATTCCCAACCAGAAAAATCCCAGGAAAATTAATGTCCTTTAAACATACAAGCAACTACCACATCAAAAATACAAAGTTATAAAAAAAAGGGGGGGGAAATAATTTTAAGGATATGTAAATATAGAAGAACACAAAGAATATACTAGAAAACTGGGACTGAAAGCACCTATAAGAAAAATATTTTCATCTTGGCCAGTGAAGTCCAAGCTAATACTATGTTGTATTAAAGAAATAATCCTCTATAACAGAGGGATTCAGAAAAGTAAAATGTAAAGGTAGGCAAATAATTATCAAGCTATTAAAAATGGCCCATATGCTTACTATTTGGCAAACTTGAATTCATGTCAAAACATTTTAACAAGACAAAGACACTTAATAAAGTCTAAAATGCACATTGAAAATACAACACTATTAAAACATGCAAAACAGAACTAAATTACCTATTTCAGATGTATGCAATTAATAGACTAAGTGGGCATTATCAATAAGATTAAGAACCATATATAGTATAGATACTATATGTATTATAATATGGTAGTAGATAAGACATCTTCATTGTAGATGCCCATGGAATATTTGTGAACATTTGCTATGTATATAAAGGCCTAAAAGAAACTTCAACACATTAATAAAAAGAATACAGGGGTGTTGGGAGGGAACAAAAGAAGAAGAATACAAATTGCATTTTCTAACTTTTATACAAGAAATCAAGAAGTTAGTAAAATGAAAAGATTTCTTGGAGGAAATTAACAAAATTCCCCTCTAAACAATCCTACCTATCAAAAGAAAAATGTAAAATGAAAGTATAGTATTCCTGGAGATTATGATAATGAAAACTTAACATTCCACAGTATGAGATATGGCTAATATTGTCCTCAGAAGAAAGATCATGGCATAAAATATAGCTAAAAAGAAATTACAATCAAAGTGAGAATAATTTATTAAAATATAAAGTTAAGAGTTAAAAAATGCAATAATAAATTGAGAAACAGCTTTAAAAAAAAAGTCCTGTAAGTCATCCTGAGTGTTCAGAAAGGAAACTCGAGTATCTAAAATAAGAAGTAACAAACAAAAAACAATAACTGACAGAAGACATTGTTTAAAACAACAACATTCTAAACTATACACTATAAACTATCCAACACAAATTGAGGGAAAAAATAATAAAAGGGTTATCAGGAAAAAATATAATATACCAAACCTGGTGTTGATAGAGCCAAAATAGCTAAACAGACCTATTACCACAGAAGGAATAAAATAACTTTTTAAATATGTCCTCTGAAAAAAAAAAAGGAACAAAATAAAACAAGAAAACAAATTACAAACTTCTCTAAGTGAATTCACAAGGGTGCTTTACCAAATCTTTAAAAATTCATATATTTCCACTACTTTTTAAATAGATTAGAGCATAGAAAACAAAAAAAGAAGGAAATTTTCACATTATTATTTTTTTTTTAATTTGAAGTGTTAGTATTTATATCAAAACTTGATAATAACTGTGTACAAAAGAGAATTATAGACTGGTGTCAATTATAAATATTGATGCAAAGCTTAAGTAAATGATTAAAAAATGGAATCTAGTAGCCTATTTTGAAAAACAAGTGGTTACCAAGCAAAATCCATACCAAGAATAAAAGAATGACACACTACTTGAAAATCAACAGATATGATTTTATTTTAATTAATTGGAGAAAAATATTGTTTATGTCCACAGATTAAAAAAAAACACACATATGAGGTGAAACTTACTGAATGCAAAATATAAAGGTCTTAACACAATAACTAAGAAAATGCCATGAATGCTATGTTAACCAGTTTGATGAAAATATTTCAGATTGTATATGAAACCAGCACATTGTAACCCATGATTGCATTAATGTACACAGCTATGATTTTAATAAAAAGAAAAGAAAAACATATATGACGAAATTCCAAAATTCATTCTGATATTTTTTTTAAAAACTCGGTAAAATAGAAATAATCAAATACTTTCTGAACAATCTTAAATCAACATCTCAATTAGAAATTGTAAACTAAAGGCATTGCTATCAATGTCTTGAGGAAGACAAAGATGTCTGCTTTTACTTCTACCCTTTAACACAACCATAGAATTATTCATTTAGAGTAGCAATTACAATGAATGTGCAAGAATTATAAAGAAAGAGGTATAACTATTTCTATTGCAGATAATATAGATAACATGATTTTCTACAAGAAAAATATCAAGATAATCAAAGGAAAATCCAGTATGAAAAATAAGAGAATTTACCAAAATAGTTTAGAAAATTAGCACATGAAAATTACAATACTGAAATAGTAGTATTAAATATAATTAATTAAAAGGCATAGTTGAAGGGAACTCATTTTAATAGCAACAAAAGAATAAAGTGCCAAAGGATAAACTTTTAAAAATGTGTAAAAAAAAAAATCACATGAAGAAAATGTGAAAACTTTTCTGAAAAGTACAAAAGAAGATTTGAACAAATGTAATGACATAACTTATATTCAGATAGAAAGACTTACAACTGAAATATCTAAGTATTGTTAAGTTTCACACAAAGTGACTGTGATCTCAGATAAAATTTGTGTATTTGCTTTTTAGCTAGAAAAATAGATGGTAAAAGTATTTAAAAATATTACCAAAAAGTATTTATGGTAATTTATCTGGAAAAGTAAACCAGCAGAAATACCATCAATTCCTAAAATAGAAAAAATGAAATTGCAATGTGACATTGGCCTAATTTATAGGTGAACAGAGAAATAAAAACTGATATCTAAAGAAGAGTATTGTCTGGGACAGTCTGGGTTAGAGAAATCAGTGAAGAAAGCCAGACTTCTCTAAATATATCATAACAATTTTGATCATGAACACATGTAAATATATTATGCTTGAAATATAAAGTAAATCAAAAAGAAAAGAGCAGCCATTAATTTAAAATAACAAACTTGGTTAGAAGTTAAGTGTTAAGGTGTTTTTGTCATTAAGCTAGTTGCCTAAGAATCTAAACACAAAAGGGAGAGGAATATAAAAATTCATATGTAGGTGTTGATTAAAATTTGTTCATAGAGCCCCTGTCAATTCTCAATTGCATAAAAGATGGATGGGAAATCTGACCAGAAAGAAGTCAGGATTTTAGCACCTAAAAATTATAAATTTCAGTATTTCTAAAGATGGGACAGTCAGACAGTGTGAAACACAGCAATTGCTTAGGATGGTTTGTGCTGTTGTTTTGGAAAAAATGTCGGACCTGAATTTAATCAAGTCTGCAGAGCCTCTAGGAATTTTTTTCTTTTAAATATAGGAAATATGGGAGTAGAGAGCAAAGAAAGAAGCTTTGGGAAGTTGGCACAGCCTACAGGACAACTACCTATTTTCTGCTGCAAGTCATGGAAGTCAAAATAAATAAATAAAAAAAAGAGCACGAGAACGGGGACTGCTCCGGATTTAAAAAGCTTTATGTAACATGATAAATAAATATGATGTGTGGACTCTTTGGATCCTGATTTGAATAAAACAATTTTGCAGATTTTTTGAAGCATCTCCTATCAAAAAATTATTGTTAATTTGTCAGTTATGATAAAAGGAGTGTTGTTGTGTGAGGGAAAATTATCTTTTTATAAAATGCATGCAAAAATATATTGGGGTGAAAACACATGAGATTAGCTTCGAATTACTAAGAAAAAGGAAGAGAGGCAGAGAAATAGATGACACAACTGTGGCAGAATTTTGATAAATGTTGAATCTGATTGACAAGTACATGGCATTCATCATCTTGCTCTCTGCCCTATTGTGTGTGTTTGGGAACTTCAAAAATATGTTTGTTTGTTTTAATGATTGTCAAATAGAAGGTCATAGATCAGAAAAAAGGTTAGGTTTGAAATCAGACAGACTTGAATTCAGATCTGGCTCTACCACATAATCTTTGGATTGGAGAGTTATTTATAGCTGCCGAACAATTGCTATGGGCTTCTGTTTCCTCATCTAGACAATAGGAAATAGATTTTCTAAGCCGATACCTGAATACTGGGGAAAGAATCTTAACAATGCTTCCTGGGAACTACTCAGAATTACTCAGAAAGTTTCTCACAGCTCCTAAGATATCTAAATTACCTTAATCTCAAAGGAGTTGCTAGTTTCCCTGACTCTGTGAAGGTTTTATAGAATATGCCAACGCTATGCAGTGCTAGTTTAATTACCATTAATAAGAAATTCTCCTACTGAGGATTTCTTAGAAATGGTGCTGTTATTAAGGAAGCTGGCAAGATTATTGTGATCTATTAACAAAATTATGGTGTGTAATTTCTTCACCGTATCAACACCAGCTAACGAAAATCGTAGGCCCTTCATGGATGCCCACTGATAGGATGGCACTGAATAAGGCCTAGAAAGGATTAAAATTAAGAAAATTTGTATATATTATTTTAGAACAATAGGGGTAAGGCATTGCTTATAGAGAAATGTAGTGATCTTCATTATATGTGGTAATTTTAAACAGCACGGGCTATACTGTAGGACGAAGGGTTAGAGGAAATAGAGATAGAAAAATGATTCATGTTTCTCAGTTACAAATCTGTGCAGTTATATAGAGTTATTTCACAAAAGATTCTCTCAGTATGTTATAGAAAAAATATTTATTTCCAAGGATGAGTGAATGGAAAGATATAAATATTTCAGCTCTGAATGAACCATTTCAAAAGAAATTTTTGAGAATCTGTTAGCAAACAACCTGGGAAGAGTTCAGGCTATAAGAGACAATTTTATGGGATTATCTTAAAAAGAAAAGGGAAGCACAAGGAACTCAGGATTTCTTTAGTAATAAATTGCTCTTCAGGAAATCAGACATTGCAACATAAAATATGTATGTATGTGCTATGATCCATATGTTAGGATTTTTAGCCAGGTGCTTGCAAAGCTTCAAAAAAGAAAGCATAATCCAGTTTCTTAAGGAGTAGAAATTTATTAAAAGAGACTGAAAAAAAAACCCAAATATTTAAAATATAATGTGGTAAGGATTTGGTCCAAAGAGTTAAGAAAAGGAGAACTAAGAAACTGCCTCTGATTGATTATGTGTGTCCACAGCAGAAATCACTTTTGAGCTGAGCTCAGTGGAAGACTGATTTCTTCATAGGAATACAAGCATTTTATACTGAGAAAGAAGTATCCAGAAAAGCCCAGAAGCTTGTGTTCTAGGGAAGTGAGTAGCTCCTTGTACTAGACCACCACAGCCAAGAGTGTACACCGTTCACTAACCCACTATGCAAGTTTCCCCGTGGCCCTTGGTGATCAATCTCCACCCCCTGAGTCAAGTACCCAGGCAACTATTGATTTGTTTTCTTTCATTTCTAGAATTTCAAATAAATGAATCCTATATATTTCTGTATAATTTATTTTGTCTCTGTTTATTTGTGGGTAGTATTCCAGGGTATAGACATATCACAATTTATTTGTATCTTTATCCATTGCTAGTCATTTGGGTTTGGGAGGTATTATAAACAATGCTGATGAGAATATTCATATTCACATTTTGTGGACATGTTTTTAATTTTCTTGGGTAAATACCTGGGATAGGATTAAGAAAACATATTTTGACTGTTTCCAAGTGGCTGTACCATTTTGCACCCCCTGCCAAGCAATTCTTGTGAGTTCCAGTGGCTCCAAATTCTTATCCATCCTTGGTACTGTCAGACTCTTGATCTTCAGCTGTTCTAACGGGTGTATAATGTTTCACTGTTGCTTTCATTTGCATTTCTCTGATAGCTATAGTGATATTGAGGGCCATTTGATATGCTTATAGATTATTTGTATATCTTTTTGTCAGACGTGACTGTTCAAATACTTTATCCATTTTCATTGATTTCCACTCCGTTCTATTCAGAGGTCATAGCTTGGCAGCTTCACTTCTCTGGTTCGCCAGGAAAGAAGGCCTGGGCTTTTCCACATGTGCCCGGGCTGCTGCTATTCAAGCCCTGCCAACTAGCCTCAGTCTCAGAATAAAAGCTGGGGAAATAGGGATTTACTTACACAGCTCTCCAGCTCCCCTCTTCCAAATATGATTTTTTCCCACCAGAGCCTGTCTGCTTCTAATCACTCTTCAAATACCTTTAGCGGTTACTTTCCTTTATTATGTCCAGGTTTTCTGTGGCAGGGAGTTATTCAGAAAGTTCTTACACCATCATATGTGGAAGTTGGATATATTTTCATTTTCGTTATCATCCCATTATCATTCAGTCTAAAATATTTTCTATACTTCTTTGTTTAGCTTCCACGTGCAATTTTCCTAGATACCATCTTGTTACTGCTTTCTAATTTAATTCCATGGTGGTTTTAAAAAATGGACTTTGTATAATTTCAACCCTTTTATATGCATTAAGGTTTATTTTACGGTTATCAGGGTAAATGACCTTGTGCACGTGAAAACCATGTGTACAGTTCTCTGAAGTTGTTGTGTAAGGTTTATTATGTATATACATAAATCAGGTAAAGATACTTATCATACAAACCATCTACAACGTTGTTTAATATTTTGTCTACTTATTTTTTGTCATACTCCAGATTGTTTTGTATTTTTCCCAGAGTTTATAGCTATACTCTGTGAGAAGGCTGATTTAGTAAGCACTTTCTCAGCCATATGAAAAATGGATCGTGCCTCATTTATTTATAACTTCTTTTTAAAGTATATTTGTACTTCTTGAAATGTCTATTTTTAATCTAATCAAAAATTTTTTTTCTTAGTTTTGTCTAATATGCCTCAAGCTAGTTTCATGAAAAAATATTCTTAGAAATGTTAATGATTGCTTTCTTAGTGGAACAGGGGTATACAATGCTTTGGGAACATGAGTTTCAAGAAACACTGCCATTCCATGGTCCGGGCTTGGAGATTACAAAACTCATTAGTAAGTTCTGAGAAATCTTGGCATAGGGAAATATGTTAACCTTTGTTTGCATGGTCAATCTGCTACTCCATTGAACAGGGGACTGTTCCTTCACGTAACACTTTACATCACATGTAACAAAGTTCGTTGGCCCCTATCAATCATTCACATGCCTACCTCTTTATGATAGTCAATTTTTTTGCATTCTTGCCCACATTTCTCTCTTTCTGCACTTAATGGAGCATATGAAGCATGTGTTAAATGTATGTGAACCTTTGCCCCCTATTAGACACACCCTGAACGATAAGAATTCTATATTTAAAAGGCTTGTTTTATAATTGTATCTCTCATTTTGGAAGTTTATAAGCTGTCTGCTTTTCCAGTGTTGTGTGGCCCCAAATTTCTGGTATCTTTCTCTTCCTTTTTCATTTCTCTTGCAAGCCGTGCAGTTCCTTTTAGGACTCATCTCTTTCTTGTGATATCGTGGCAAAAACGGTTAACAGGAGCTAAAACCTACAATTAACTTCTTTTTCCCAACCTTTTCCCTTGAAGCACAAATCTCTGATGTAATCCAAAGATCTGTCTCTCAAATATTTTGCAATGATTCACCATATTTACAGGATGCTCTACCACTTTCTTTCCCAAGGTTTTTTGATACATTCTCAGGATGTTGATTAATTTTGTTCTATAGAATGTCATGTAAGATTTTCTGCTCATCTTAAATAGTATTTTATATCCATACTTTAATGTCTACTAGACCACATTACTAAAATTTCCAGTTACTTCCAACATGTTTTTATAATGCTTTTAGATGTTCTAGATAATTATCTGATTTCAAAAAAATTTTTGCATTTTCTTTCTCCTTGTGTTGATTTATATCTCTAAGCCAACTTTAAAAATGTTGGTGATAACATCATCCACACTTTATTGATGCCTCCAAGGTTTGTCATTAAATGTGATGTGGACTACTGGATTTATATAAATACTGTTTATAATATAAGGATGTAATCTTCTGGGTATATTGAGAATGGATTTTGAATATTGTCAAACATCCATTTACATCTTCTGAGACCATCTAATTAATGCATTCATTAAGCACTATGGGCACTTACTAAGTCCCAGCATGAGGACTGCAGGGGTGAATATGGGAGACATGGTGCCCCCACCTCTGTTGGTTTTCCAGTTCCCAGGTGAAAATTATGTTTACCACTATGACTTCTATGTGTTGTGTTCTAATATCATATCATTTTTAGACTACTCCGGAAACAGTATTTGCATTCCTTTCTTCTTTAACACTCACCCTCAAACCGATAATAAAAACTCAAGGATTTAATCAACCAGGGAACCCAGCCGCACAATTTCTAATTTGTGCTGTCTGAGGCATAGACACCACCATCCAGCTCAGTCCCAAACTCTTCAATGACCTCCTCATATACAAAACTTTATTTTTATTATCCCAATTTTTGTCAGTTGACCCAGTAATTCCTTTAATAGAATATTCTTTTCCTCTAGTACAGCATCCAGTCCAGGCTCAGGTACTGCATTTAATGCCTTTTTTTGCTTCCTCTCATCTGAAATATTTCCATAGCTTTTCTTTGTCTTTTATGACATTGATACTTTTGAAGAAAATGGCTCTTCTCTCCCCCTTTTTCTTTTAATGAAACAGCCCTTCATATGAGTGTTTCTAATGTTTCCTCATGACTCATTTCTAATTATGCATGGGGCATTGCAAGCTGCGCCCTGCCAGGGTACCACGTCTGGAAATGTAGGAGGCAGCTCTACTAAAGACTGCCCACCGCAGAGCATGGTGATAACATTTCCTGCATTACTTCATTACTAAGCACCCTGTTTAATACACACCACACATCTTTGGGTTTGCTGTTGGAGCAATAACCCACCTCCAGGTACGAATGTATTTGTCAGTTTATACCAGCCTATAGTGTGATAATAAACATCTTCCACTTCATCTCCATGGCTCCCAATAGTAAAGATTTATTTCCCCTCCATGTGAAATGCCAACTGAGAGAAAGCTCTGGCTTTGTCCCACGGCCTCTTCCTTCTAGCCCTGAAGATGAAGAAACAGCCCTGTGTGGGATGTGCCACTCGGCAGCAAAGGGAAGAGTGTACGGTAGAGCCACCTGGTTGTAATGGTTCTCCCTGGAAGTAGCGTAGAAGGCTCCTTCAGCCACTTGATTAGCTGAGCAAGTGATATAATCAGATATGCTGGGACGTCAGCAGGAGGAGGAGATAAGTATAATCTCTCATTAAAGGGGCAGAAAACACATGAGGACAATAATATGATCTATCAAACTAAGAGCCTTAATGAGCAGAAGATATGAAGGAAAAAAGAAAGCAGTAAGTGGAGTTTGAGGCCTGGGGAGGGACAGAGTCAGTCCTGAGTGACCTTCAGTTATTTGTAGACTTCATGCCCCAGGAGAAGGTCTGAGTTCAGGTTTGGTAATTCTCTAAATTGAGGCAGTCTGGTTGCCTAAAATAAAAAATCCACTCAAACAGGCAGAGAAGAAATTCAAATTCCTTCCAACGTCCCCTATCGTGTTGCCTCGTCTGTCTTCTACCTCACTGTCCACCTAGCACGCTTTGTCCCATGGACACATCATTTTTCCAGCTCTGAAAACACACTGGGCCCCTTCCCCACTTTGTGACTGCTCTGCCTGTTGCCCTTCACAGAGCTGCCTTTGCTTGCTCTCTCCAAGGCCTCTCATTCTCAAAGCCTCAAGACTCTGAATAAAAATAATTTCCTCTCGAGTGGTGGTCCCCAACTTTTTTGGCCCCAGGAACTAGCTTCATGGAAGACAATTTTTCCATGGACCAGGGTTGGGGTGGGATAGTTTTGAAATGAATCTGCAAACAACTGATTTCTTATGGTCCTTGTGTAGTCAAAACTCTCTGCTGAAGAACTGTATTAGCAGTCTCTCCCAGCACTAGCATCACCTCAACTCCACCTCAGGTCAGCAGACATTAGAGCCTCCTAAGGAGTATGCAGCCTAGCTCCCTCGCATGTGTAGCTCATAGTAAGGTTCATGCTCCTATGAGAATACCACACTTCTGCTGATCTGACAGGAGGCAGAACTCATGGGGTGATGCCAGTGATAAGGAACGGCTGTAAATACAGATGAAGCTTCCCTCTCCAACCACTCACTCCTGCTGTGTGGCCCACTTCCTAATAGGCAAGGGACTAATGGAAGCCTATAGCCCATGAGTTTGAGGCCTGGTGAGGGGTAGAATCAGTCCGGAGTGACGTTCAGAGAACTGTAGCACTAGAGGTCTCTTTTCATAGTCCTTCTAAGGTCTCCCCCCTACTTGGCTGTTTTCCTTATCACAGCACTCTTTTTTTATTCATGTTGGTCCCTCCCATAATCTGTAATTATTTTAATTATGTACTGCTGTATTTTTGTCTTGCTTACTCCCTTCCCTAAAATGCAGCCTCCTTGAACCACCTCTCTTTGGGTCACTTCTATTTCTAAATCCTTAACACAAAGTCTGACATACAGTAACTAATTTTTTTCAGTGAGATTATTATAATGATAACATGATAACTGGTAGGGAGCACTTTGGCAATGAAAAGATCCTTTAGCATATTTTATCATGTCTTTGTTCTATAAGCATTACTCAAGGCAACTTTTAGTTAAACAAATATGAAACAAGTGAACAGTTTGACTCTGAGTTCTGCTATAACTGCAATGTATGGAGAAATTAAGTTTGTTGCTCCCAGGGTTTAACTTTTAGATAAGGAAGAATTTGAGTCAATGTCCTCAAGGGATAAGGAAAACCCTGGGAATAAAAGAATCAACAGAGCTACCCCTTCCTTTCTGAGATCCAAATGGTATTAGCACCGTTTTATTGGGTTGAGATGGTCTTAATGAAGCCTTGCCAACAGAGAGAAGAGGGGCGTGAACCAACTTCCCAGCCCTCTGTATTAACAGCAGAGGTCTACATACAATTGAGGGAGTGCATTAGGCCATCTGAGCTTCTGTCCGAGCTGCCCCACATGGGTTTTATGAGGGTAAAGTAGAGAGTGTTATTTCATTTGCTCTTTTGTGATTCATTGGGTTTATCTGTGAGGGAATCTAGTCTTAGGTATATTAGGATGTCCTTGTGGCAGCAGTCAGAGAATATCTACAGCACGGGCCCACTCTGCCACCCAACTCTGCACCACCATGAGGCAAAGTGGAATGGTTCTAAAACTCCCCCTGGTTCTGGTGCTCTTCTAGGGAAACATCACTCTTCCCTACCTTCCACCACTTCTTTTCCCTTTTTTGCTTTCTTTTTTCTTTTCCTTGGCTGTGTGTGTGTGTGTGTTCCAAGAACTGAACAATCAGAGACAAATGTTCTCTTGGTCATAGTGGTTGGTATGAGGTGGATGCAGGCCACATATGAACAATAAGAGTGCTCCTCAGGACACTTCTTACAGGAATCAGAAAACTTACTTTTGGCTCAGTGCCCATAACACAGTGGTTACGGCACTAGCCACATACACAGAGACTGGCAGGTTTGAACCTGGCTCAGGCCAGTTAAAAAACAATGACAACTGAGCAAAAAACTAGCCAAGTGTTGTGGTGGGCATCTGTAGTCCCAGTTACTTGGGAGGCTGAGGCAAGGGATTGCTTAAGCCCAAGAGTTTGAGGTTGCTGTGAGCTATGATGCTATAGTGCTCTACAGAGGGCAACATAGTGAGACTCTAAAAAGAATAAAAGAAAACTTAGTTTCATCGGGAGTCATCAGGAAAGTGTTGGGTGGAACTGGTTTTGTTTTTCATCAGCAGAAAAGAATAAGAACAATGCACAAAAATCTAAAGAGGAAAAATAGATCAGGATAACCTTACTTGAACCCCAGATTTACAGATTTCTGGTCAGTTTGAGGCCAAGGCTAACCCTAGACTGTGCATTTGTGGAAAGCAATCAATATCCAGTGTTAAGTTAATAAGAGTTCAGTTTCGTAATTTACAACTCAAACAGTCCTAACCATATAAACTAAGATTGCACAAAAGAACAAAATGGGGTCTTTCCTCAAATGATAGAGAATGCTTGTGAAGTAGATGGCATTTGGATGATATAATCTATTGTGTCCAGTCACCAACCAGCAAGTAAAACAAACTAAATAAGTTACAAATACAAACAATACAAAAATAAAAAGAAAGGCTGGGGAGACAGAAAAACCGAGTGAGAAAGAGAGAGAAAGAGAAAACTTCTCCCTGAGCCTAAACAGATTTCAGGACTGCCAAGGGGGCACTTAGCACAGAATAAAGTGTGGGATTACAGAAACTGTTTCTTCTCTGTGACCAGCACACAGGTCCAATATTTATGAAGCCAGATATGATCCTTTAAACCTAATATATAAAAATAAATAATTAAGAATTAATATTTGTTCTGACATTTTAGAAGGTTTTCTTTGTTGTTGTTGTTTGTTTTGTTTTGTTTTTGAGACAGAGCCTCAAGCTGTCACCCTGGGTAGACTGCTATGACATCATGGCTCACAGCAACCTCCAATTCCTGGGCTCAAGAGAGTCTCTTGCCTCTGCCTCTCAAGTAGCTGGGATTACAGGC
Organism: Arctocebus calabarensis; assembly: GCA_963573935.1. Classification (NCBI taxonomy): domain Eukaryota; kingdom Metazoa; phylum Chordata; class Mammalia; order Primates; family Lorisidae; genus Arctocebus; species Arctocebus calabarensis. Next base: position 3,205 of record CAUYON010122711.1, on the reverse strand, counting down.
ACCCGCCACAACGCCCGGCCATTTTTTGGTTGCCGCCCTCGTTGTTTGGCGGCCCCAGGCTGGATATGAACCCACCAGCTCAGGTGTACATGGCTGGCGCCTTAGCCTGTTAAGCTATAGGCACTGAGCCATTTGTTCTGACATTTTAATAGTAAAGAGAGGGGATAATGCATGTAAGTTTCTAACATCTCTCCATACTTGAGCCACCACCACTGATCTGACATCTGCAGCTCCCAGAATCCAGCTCAAGCACGAATAACCTCCTGGTAAACACCCATAAGAATAACCTCTCACACAAGGAGCAAGTATCATGCTCCTTACAAAACTGTAAGTTTCTTTTATACACACACACCCCATACACATTTATGTATACCCCCACACACACAAAGGCCAGGTATGGAAAGGTACTCAACAGGCAAATGTTGATGTGTTACTCATGTTTGAACTATCATTGGCAACCTATTTTAAGCCATTTGGGAACCCACTCAAAAAGGATTTTTGAGTAGAGCTTAGTGAAGGCATGATGCAAGGATCTGACATGGTTAATGGAAACAGGGGGGGGAGGAGCTTCTGGAGGATGCAAGGGAGGGAACCATTGTGGAGCTGCAGAGAGCTGTGGCTCTAAACAAGTGGCCAGTCCAACAGGAACCCACCCAACCCACAGTCCAGCAAGGAAGAAAAGGGAAGAAATACACTGACCTCTCCCTCCTCCCACCCCCTGATCTTCTGCCATGTCTCTAAAGGAATCAGCTCAAGTCCATGCTGAGGGCAAGAGAGCCTGTCCATCTGTGGTCCACAGAGAACGGCTTCTGGGGTACAGGGCCTGTCGGAGAAGGACAGTGAGCAGATTCAGAAAGGCAAATGGAAAATATTTAGCACCCTTTTCCAAGTGCAAATTATTGTCTTCTTTACATTAATGACACTTATGTTTTTGAGAAAGTAGAGAACTTAGTAGGAGAATATTTGAATCTTGACATTGCAAATACTGACCTTGGTGTTTTCAGCATGTGCATTATGTAAATACACCTTATTCCTATAGTGTGTTTCTCTCTCTTCCTTTTTTGAATGCATTAGAAGCTCAGCTGCTTTTCTGTTCAGTCTTGCCTTTGTATGAAATTAAAATATATGCTACAAGATTGGTTTCTTTACATCGGGGAAAACACTCTGAGGGGCAGGTATGATTTCTGGATATGACATTCCAAAAGCATAATTGACTGGCTGGATAAGGACCTTCCATTCACAAGAGAGCCAGCATTTCTTGCCAACTACTCAGAGGCTAGAAGTTTTAGTAAACAGGACTTGCTTTCTGCAAAATCTTAGGAGCCCAGGGGTTTCCAACTCTCTGACAGTAGAGTTTCCGACACTTGTAGTTGGTCAACATTTTTTTTCACACACACACATAAAAAATCATTTTGTACAAATTACAACCACTCTGACTAGGAGAATGGATTCCAGTTACTCAGCAGAAACATAAGGGAAGAAGTCAGTAAGAACTCTGAAAGGAAAAATTTAAAAATTAGAGTCAAATGCCATGGCAGTCTAACCAAGGAGACAGAGTGACACTGTCCTCCCACAACAAAAAATTGTAGTCACATTTCTTTATCAGAAAATATCTATATTTTTACAGGTATCATCAAAAAAGAGAGAGAAATAACTTGCTACTATGCTTTGAGTTCTATTAAAAATATCTAGAGTTCTTCTAGAAGTTTCTGAAACAAAATATACAGTCAAATTTTCAGGGTGAGAAAATCATGAGTTTAGATGTTCTGAGGTAAATAAGGCATAGTCTGGATAATTTTTATGGACATATTTTCCTGCAGGCACACCATTAGAGTGGCTGTGATGACACTAGAAATTGTTCCCCTTCTCCATCTGTCTGGTGACCATCTAAGGAATAGGTTGGTGTTTCATTGCACAGAATTCAGGTATTCACACATCTCTTCAATTAGACGATTTACAACTCCTCTGACTATTAGTTCACCCCACATGGCTCTCCCAATGACTATTTGAGCCAGAGCCAAGGAAAAAAGGATGCACTGGAGGCAGCCTGTCTGGACTCGGTTGGTCCTGACGCACGCCTGATGTTGGATGACTGCTCTGCTGTGATAATCAAAAAAGTTCAACTCACCATCTTCTAGATCAGGACTTAGATGTTATTAACATGAAGTCTTTCAACTGACAAGATAAGTGGAACTGCAGAGAGTATGGCAGAAGTAGAGATGATACCGACTACCCTGGGTTACCCCTCTGCCACCCCCAGCTGGCCATATGCTATCCCATCAGGGACAACAACAACAACTAGGTAAAAATTAATTTTAAAAAAATGAAGGAAGCAAAGAAAAAGGAGGAAAAAGCCAGGACAGGAAAGGACAAGCAAAGAAGAAAACTATGGGATTATTTAAAGATAAATGATCACAGTGCTGCATTTCACCACCTGGCTGTGCATGAAAATCATCTGGGAGCTTTGAACATTCTGAAGCCTGAGTGCCACCAGATCGACTGAATCAGAACCCTAGGAAGTGGACATTGGTTTGGAATTGGTTTAACCTTCCCTCAGATGATTCTCATCTGCAGCAGTCTTTTTTTTTTTCAGTTTTTGACCAGGGCTGGGTTTGAGTATATGGGGCCAGCACCTTCCTTCTTTGAGCCACAGGCACAGCCCCTCTTCCACAGCAGTCTTGATTACCACTGACAAGGTGATCACATTTGACTGACATCTTTTAATATATATATGCATGCATATTAATAGCAAATGTATATACTATTTAGTGTCATACCATTTCTAGATTTTTTAAATAATTTTATTAAATCATAATTGTGTACATTGGTGCAATCATAGGGCAGAATGTGCTTCATATACAATCAGAAATATTTTGATCGCACTCTTAGAGATAGCCTTCATGGCATTTTCTTGATCACTATATAAAGACATTGATACCCTACATTTAACAAGTTTCACCAGTACCCTGCTAAGATGCATAGGTGTGATCCCACTAATTGCCCTCCCTCTACCCATCCTCTCCCCTCCCTCCCCTTCCCTCCCTTTCCCTTTTGCCTGTATTCTTGTGCTATAATTGGGTTTTAGCCTTCATATGAAACCTATAAATTAGCTTCATATTAGGGCTGAGTACATTGGATACTTTTTCTTCCATTCTTGAGATACTTTGCTAAGAAGAATATGTTCCAGCTCCATCCATGTAAACAC
>CAUYON010122706.1:0-14379 GCA_963573935.1 Arctocebus calabarensis | reverse complement strand
ACTCCCAAATATTTCATCTTCTTTGGCACTACTGTGAATGGAATAGAGTCCTTGACTGTTTCTTCAGCATGACTATTGTTGGTATATATAAAGGCTACAGATTTATGTGTGTTGATTTTGTAACCTGAGATGCTGCTTTATTCATTGATCACTTCTAAGAGTTTAGTAGTAGAATCCCTGGTGTTTTCGAGAGTCTACGGTGATACCACCCTGAACGTGCCAAATCTTTTCTGAGATGTTTATTTTTTGAGAATAATTCTTGCTCTGTTGCTTAGGATAGAGTACAGTGGTGTCATCATAGCACAGTGAAACCTTAAACTCCTGGGATTAATAGATTGTCCTGTCTCGACCTCCTGAGTAGCTGGGACTACAGGCTCATACCCCCCACCAACTAATTTTTTTCTGTTTTTATTTTTTTGTAGAAATGGGGGGGTCTCCTTCTTGCTTAGGAGGGTCTTGAATCCTAGCCTGAAGCAATACTCCTTGCTTAGCCTCCCAGAGTGTTAGGATTACAGGCATGAGCCACCATGCCCAGCCAAAATTGCTTGTTAGGAATGCTTTTTTCAGTTTCAATAGGAAATGTTATTTGTACCCTTTGCAGTGATGTTAGGGGTGATAACATACTGTTTCTAAGCTGAAAGTCACTTTGAAAAGTATATGTTCTTTCCAAAATATCCTTTATTCCGTTTTTGTTTTTCCTGCCATCAAAGTTTTTTTCCCTATGATATCAAGTAGAGGGTAGCTGTAACTATGTTCTGTCAACTGTATATGGGCATTATGCTTACCATGAAGACTTTTATTTAATATATGAATGAGAGTGAGGTGAATCAAAGCTCTTCTTGGAAACAGTAAGAACATCAGAGTCTGTACTTGACAAATTCTAATTGCCAAAAACATTAGAACCAAGGCTTAATAAGGAAGGTATCTTATACACAGAGGCATGTCTTTATAAGTAAGAATGTCTCTTATGTATCAGGAACATTTTAAGACTTCTATAGAATTCCAGAGAGTAAAAGTTGTGAGTATTAAGATGTGATTAATATAATGAAGCTACTAAACTATCAGGTCTGCCTAAAAATAGACTGGGCTTGTGAAATAAAGTTTCCTGCAGGTAAGGATATTAAAGCCAATTCAAATGATGGATTGATTGGCTGGTCTGTTCCTGGAGTGTTCAACCCATAGCCTGTAGGCTGTGTGAGGATGGCTATGAATGTGGCTGAACAAATCATCACAAACTTACTCAAAACATTATGAAATTTATTTGTGTGCGTTTTTGGTGGAAATTGATTGCATGGTTCTTGAGTATGAACTTTGTAGATGACAACATAGCATGGCAATGCCACACAAAATAAACGTACATACGCTCTTGCCATTTGTATACATGTGTACACACTTGAAGTACACATTTGTACTTCATGGTCATGCTCAGTTTCCAGTGTACACGACCGTGTGTATCTTCTGAGCACAGATACTTAAACTGACACCATCAGACTTATATGTGCTCATGGGGACTTGGTGAGGCAGCAATTAGCAGTTAATATTTTAAACTACCCCAGCAGGCATCTAATGTTCTTTAGAAGTCAGCACTCTTAGTTGATTTTTAAGGGTACTTCCAACCTCAGTGGTACCTCACACATTTTATAATTGGCTCTTTGCCTCACTCTGCGTGGTCAGCCAAGATGTGGAAGTGCTCAAATCTTGCTATTTTCCTGTCAAAATTGAAGTAAATATAATCCCCTATCTCTTATTAGTTTTTTTAATCCCAGAATGGATTATGCAATATCTCAGAAGAAAACAGAACCCCCCCCCAAATAAAAGAAAGATTGCAGGTGAAGGAAGAGTGTTCAGTGAAAAGTGGAAAGATGATTACTTTTATGTTGAGTCAAAATACTAAGACACCCTGCTTAATTTGTAGGAAATTTGTGCAAGTTTTCAAAGGCTATAATGTGAGAAGGCATTATATGCAAAAACATACTGCCAAACTTGATGCATATGAAGGATTGTGTTGTAAGGACAAAACAGTAGAACTGAAAAAAGTCTGATTTCTCAACAAAAATTTTGTTGAAAAGTTGCAACTCAGATTAATTCCATTATAAAAGATAGTTAGGGGGTAATATATTTAAAAAAAAAATTCCAAACCATTAACTGACTTCACTTTTATGTCATGTGCTTTTTGGCAATATCTACATTTGCAAGCAATTGTTTTCAAGAATGAACCACCTTAAAAATGAAATTATAACCAGAATATCTGATGAACATCTTGAAAACTCACAGAGAATTGCAATTACTTCCATGGAACCGGATATTGATGCATTATTAGTTCCTCACAAATGCCTCACTAGTTTTATCCTGCTCACTTTTCTTTTACTTTTGCAATAAAAAAATCAAGAACAGACTTTTTATTACTTATATATGTGCATTTTCTATATCTGGGATCACAAACTTGGGACCTACTTGATAATCTTAAAAGAATCTCTGAACACGCCCTGTATAATTAAAGTTATTAAGTGAAGACATTTTCCCACATCTATTAAGTGGCAGATGTCATGACAATTATTCAACAGATCTTTTTTGTTTGTTTGTTTTGGTTTTTTTGCTCCTTAACATTCCTTAGTGTAGGTGTATTTAATATGTTGCCAAGACAATTCCTCTTTTTCCAAAGTGGCCCGGAGAAACTGAAAGTTTGGAAACCCCTGGTGTAGACTCTGCTGTTCATAGTATGGCTTCATCTAGGCGTTGTTAGAAGGTCAGACTCTCAGTGTCCATCCTAGCCTTAGTGAATCGCCATCTACAGTTAAACGAGGCTCATGGGGTATCAAATATGCATGATGTTGGACAAATAGCTGCTCCATTTAACAACAAATGAACTTTCATACATTTATACTTAATTCTTTTAGAACTACACTGTGATGTAGAATGTGAACTACAGTCTAGACCTGAATATTGTACTTAAGTACTTGAGATGGAATTGAAGCACTATTTCTTTGTTAACTTTGGACTCTATGTTTGATACAAAAGTAAATCATACTTTTTGGATTTTTTCCACTACACTAAGAATACTTGCACTAACCCCTTAATCGTAGTCAATATTTAATCTTTCTCCAACTCCCTGATACATTTCTACTTCATTTTCACTCAACTCAGAATTGGTGGCTTTTCCCCTTTCTGCTGAGAGCAGGTGCTGGTTTGGTCGTCTGCTTCCTCCTTCACCCCTGCTGGGTCTGCGGGAATGGTCAGCAGCAGTGAGAAGCGAAGAGAGTCGGGGAAGGCTGTGTAGGCTTAGAGGGGATGCCCTGGGCAGACCGGACTCCTCCCAAAGCTGGAATTTCTCGGGCAGGGACAGGGAACCCCTAAAACACGGTCCTTATCACCAAACAATATGAATGCAGAAGAGGTGGACAGGTAGAGAAGTGACAGATGCCGCCACACCCTAGGCTGGCGCGGGTCCCTACAGCCATGACTACCGAGCCCCGGCCCAGGGGGAGGAAAAGCTGCTTAGAGGAATGAGAAGCACAGAAAACCAGAAAGCCAAAGGGTGCCCAAGTCCGTTCCCCCCTAACCCACGCTGCCGACACACACGCGAGCCGCGGAGAGCCTCGCCGGGCCGGGAGCCTGTCCCCTGCCCACTGCCCGTGCCCGGCCGCGGCCTCGCAGGGCAGCGGGTCAGCGCGAGCGTTGGGGCCGGGCGGCCGCGGGAGAGACAAGTGTATCCGCCGGCGTGTGTGCGTGAGGAGGAGAGCAAAGACGTGATTACTTCAGAATTTATTTAAGGGCCGGTGGAAACCACTGCAGCAGCTTCCAGGGGAAGCCCTGGTTCCAGAGGAAGAGAGGTGGCAGCTGCCAAGGAGGAGGAGGGGAGAAGTCGCAGCCGCGCGCTCCAGGCAAGTGAGGGAGAAGCGGCGGCGGCGTCCTCGCGGCGCCCGGCGGGGTGGTTCTCCCGGCTACCTGCGAGCTGAGGCTCCGGGCCGGCTGGGGCCGGGTGAGGGGCTGGGGTCGGGGGCGACTCCCTGCTCTCCCGAGAAGAAGCGCCTCCTCCCAGTGCAGCCAGACGCCTGAGCGCGGAAAGGACCCGGGGGCCAGAAAGGGACCCGTGCTGCTCAGCGCACCCCCGGGGACTCCCCTCGCTTTAGCTTTCCAAGTGTCGCCTTAAACTCCAGAGGGGTCTGGGCGGGGAGCTGGGTGGAGAACTTCCTTTCCAGACACTTCTCTTGCCTTTCCCCAAATCTGACGTTTAAAAGGACACCCCCACACATCCCAGGTGGCCTGGGCGTGAAGAGGGAGCAGTGCGCTCGGTTAAGTTTCCCGGATTCAAACCCGGTCCCCTGTCCCCAGCTCCGGGCCCCGAGGGCTCCAGCTGCACGCGGGGAGCTGTGGCTGCTCCGGCAAAGGGGCTGCTGCTGCTTTAAGAGCCGCCTCCCCCCCTCCTCCCTGACAATGGTCTGAACCGAGCTCTGCTTCCCAAAGCAAAATTTGTAATATGCCATTTTTCCGATGGACGCTTCTCCTTTTGGCTGCTGACGGAGCCGCAGGAAGATGCCGAGTTGCTGCCTCGCCACCGAGCCGGGGCACGTTCCGGGAGGGCGCCGGGGCGCGCGCGTGTCTGAGCTGCCTTTCTCCTCCCGTCGCTAGGGAAATGGTCCAGGAGCGCTGGGTGTGAGCCTCCCTGCACGGCAAGCCGGAGACTGCGGTTGTCACTGATCAGTTGAAGAACCGGGACCCGAAATTACAGACATTAGGTACAGAAACCGTATCTCAGTTGCACGGTTTCCCTTCTGCCCCCCCTCCCCCTTTAACCCACCTCCCCGGCCCCACCCCGCCCCCAGGGAAGAAGGGATGCAAATTGTTCTCCTTGATTACTGTTGGTACCTTGTGCTTTTCTACCTCATCCTCTCCACCTCCCGTCTCCTCGCCTCCTGCCTACTTGGCTCTCTCCTTGGGCAGGCTGAACAATTTTAGCATGGAAATTATGAAGTCAACTTCTTCTGGGTGGTGGGGGGTGTGGCTGAGAGAACTGTCCAGCAGTGTGGGCTGAGCTGGCTTTTTCGTCATCTGTAAATGCATTAGGGTAAAGAAAGTGTAAAATGCTCGCATTAAAGATTATGATAATATTTCCTGAGGACAGGGGATTTTAAAGAGTTAAAGAGGAGGAGGAATATTCATGCAAGGTACTCACACAATGGCTAGGATTTCTCTCACCGAATTACTCCTTGTGGGTTAGCTGAAGTGGAACTGATATGATTATGACTAAACCTTTTCAGAAGAAACTTGCAATTGAAGATGATTGCATTCTTGCTTCTAGTAGCGCCTAAATCCTAGTTATATGATTAATTAAAGTTATTCATTGACAGAAAAAAAGAAAGCAGAGTATAGCATTCTCATATCTAAGTAGGTACTGCTTCGGCAGCACGTATTGCTCAGGAACACATGGGTCTGGGAAGCCCTTGAGTCCACTGAGCATTCAAAACTTTTATTTTGAAATCTGAGGTTTAAAAGACAGTCAAGGTTATGTGCTAAGAATATGGGAGTTGGTTTTAATGGCATCAAATTTTCAAGCTAAATTTAAGCACTAGGATAATTAAGCCAATCAGGCTTATTATTATTTTTCCATTCTCAACAAAATTAACATTGTCTCTAATTAGGTCTTGAAACTTTCAATAATTTAATGAACAAGGCATGAACGTCTAGATGAGGATAACATAGCTTCTATATCCAATCGACTTTAAGGAGAGAGTGGGAGAGTGATTTTTGAAAATGCAAATTGTTAGTATGCTCTTTTGGGTTTTGGTTTTTCCAGAAATTGCATTGTGAATGCAGTTTTTAATATTGCAAATGACTGTAAAAGTTAAAAGTGTTATATCTGGATGAAATATACTAGGCATTGAATTATCATAGATTCTTGGAAATGCAAGTAGCTTGAGATACCATCCATTCTAGAAAAGCTTGTTTAACATTTAATACTGAATATAGATCTTTAATTGCTTTCAAAACTTAAAATATGCATTTAAGAAATATTATACTGTATTTTAAGGATTATTCATAAATTTTGTAATTTATAATAAACTCCGAATTCTAATGGAAGAAACTAAGCAAGCTCACAAAAGTGGCCTTTTTTTGTAGACATATTTTTTTCCTCCTCATTTTGATGAGTCTTAGCATTTAGTCATTTGGTTTGACTGTAAAGAAAAAACAGCATGTATTATTCATCTTACTTATTAAGAACTTTTACATTGTTTGATTTCTATAAACTGAATTTATAGAGCTCAAAAGCATCTACTAGAGTTAAACCTTTAGTCATAGAAGCAGAATGAGTCATAAAGGCAAAATATTCTTTCTGCAAAAAGTATGTTGGTCACTTTATAATAGAAATAAATACTTGAGTTAGTAATAGCCTTTTATATTTTTTACTGTGTGTTGTCAGTCAGGTAACCTATTAAATCTTATAGGCTTTTAGATTACTGTCCTTACTTCATAGAAAAGAAACTAAAGTTTTGGCAAGTAAAGTGTCATGCCCTGGTTTGCATGCTTCAGGAGTGGAGTAGAACCAAGTCGTTTTGAGTATAGATTTAATATTCTTTCTAATGAGTACCTAAATGGCTTCTCATTATAGCTTCTTTTGATTGGTTAAATCAAAGACCACCTTTTGTAGAGATTGAAGAGCCAAAAGTTTGAGAATGTCCATTGTTCCATGGTAACAACATGTGGAAATTGTACTTGGGGTAATTGCCACCCCAATGCAATGCTTTTCCTTAGAATTTGTAGTTCTTTTAAGTAACTCAGAATGGAGAAGAATGAGTAGCTTTCTTTCAAGAAGAATACAGTTTAGAATGCTAAGTTAAGAATATTTTGATAACCCTAAAATTTAAACATTGTGTGTGTTGGCAAAAATCCTTTCCAGTACATTGTTTTAACCTTAAATGTCAAAATAAACATATCAGCTCTTGGTAATGATGTATCGGAATGACATAGCTGTTCAGTGTGTGGATTTCATCATGGCATACAACCTAATGATTTTAAATAATCAAATGTATTAGAACCTTTTGGTTTGTTAGTTTTTCAATTCCTTTATGATTTACTTAAAGAAAATTTGTATCAAGTAAAAAGGGTCTATTATTTTACATCTTTGTGATAGTCTTTAAATGAAAATTGAATTGAGAAAAATGCAAATAAAAGTTTACCCATAGTAATAGTAGCAGATGTGTGTGTTTAAATATGGTCTATGTGTCTTCTTTCTCATTTATTTTAAGGTGAATACAAAATAGAACAAGTTCCTGCCTTCAGATAGCTTAGTCTTTTGAGTGATGAGCAAAAAATTCAAAGCAGTTTGAATTATCCTAAAATTCACTGACTTTTGTTTTACAAAGGTTATCAATCAAAAATGCTCGTTTTTTTTGTTTGTTTGTTTGTTTTACCTGAATTCCAGAGGACCTTGACCAAATAATATACAGATAATTGAATTTCTCTCCTAAATAACCAAAGTTATTTAAAGAATCACATAAAAAGTAATTAACTATTGAGTTGTTAAACCTTGACATTTTATTTGAAAATATCATCAGAACTATTTCCCCCAAGGATAAGATTATGTAGGCAGAAAAATTAATTGAGCTTGCATTATAAAACCAAAGAATGCTCCACATCAACAGCCAAACCAGCCTTTCTTCACATCAGCCTTTTGCAAAACCAAGCCCTGTAATTAATAACTCCTGGCCATAGTACAATAACTGAAATTGATGAGTTTGGCTTTAGACATAAGATAAAGCATTAAAAAAGATAATTCAATAATCTTTGATTTTTGAGATGCCACATGATAAGGCAGTCTTGCCTCTCAATATCTGTGTTGGGTATTTTATATCAAATTAATAAATTATTTAAAAATATTATGAAGAATTCATTTACTTCGTTTTTGGAAGCTTGTGATTAGCCCCTGAGATGTGAAGTTACAACATTAGCTAATGTAATTTATGGCATTTGTTTCATGGAATATTTGAAAGAGTGTTAGTTTGTATTGTTTGGATGAAAACCAGGTAATGCCGCTCACAGGAAACGAAGGAATACTGAGTATAATTAGGAGTCTAATAACCTAAACAAATCGATGTACCTCAGTCTATTTTGCAAAGTGTGTGTCTAATTCAGTCAGTATCACTTATCTCCTCTATGTAGACCACTGGAGGAATTCAGGAAGAGAGTATATTAAAGTGATGAAATCTAAATTGTCATAGTGAAAAGCTTCAAGCTAGTTGGTGTGGGACAAAATATGTTAATAAAATAAGAAAATAAAAGCTGATTGTTACATAAAATGAATAATCAACTACTTGTGGATTTTCTGAATGAAAGAGTAAATTGTAATTCATTCAATTACCTAACTCATTACAAAAAGATACTTCCTATTTACCCATTAATGCCAGGCAACATGATTGGTGTTAACAATATATAATTATTACAAATGATGGTGACATAGAGATATTAGCTGTAAGAGATTTGTAAACTCTCAGGAAAGAAAGGTGATGAAATAATAAGTACAATAATGTTTATGGGAAATGAGTTAGATATGATTTAAGAAAAAAGTAACTTTGAGAAGCAGGTGAAACCAAATTGCATTTTGTAGGTGGGAAAAAGATGGATCGTCAGTAAGAGAGCAACTTTGTCAGTTGCAAGAAGTGAATGAATGAATCATATTTCACTGAGTTCAAACACTTACTTACCTTGTTTTGGAGCTGGGCCAGTGAGTAGGGGAAATAGGGAAAATTAAGTTAATAAGTTGCAAAAAGTTTAGTGAGTTGATGGCCTGAAGGTATTCTTGGAAATAATTTCTTTACTCAGCCTCCCCCTCTCCATTTTTTTATTTAAGCGATGATGTGTGAAGTGATGCCCACGATTAACGAGGACACCCCAATGAGCCAAAGGGGGTCCCAAAGCAGTGGCTCAGACTCAGACTCCCATTTTGAGCAACTGATGGTGAATATGCTTGATGAGAGGGATCGTCTTCTAGACACCCTTCGGGAGACCCAGGAGAGCCTCTCACTTGCTCAGCAAAGACTTCAGGATGTCATCTATGACAGAGATTCACTCCAGAGACAGCTGAATTCAGCTCTGCCACAGGTATGCTTTGGGGGAACAGTTGTCCTTCCATTGTAATAGAAAATGCGATGACATTTAAATAAGATTTACGTGTTTCCCATTCTTAAAATTAGTTTTCCACTTACTATATATGATATGCATGTTTTGGTGAGAACAACTGAAGAATAGAAAATTAGTTCATGTGAAATCTCATTTCAAACAAAATAACATATTGTTAGAGGGCGGTGTGTGAGTGTGTGTGTGTGTGTGGCATAAATTCACATCCGGTCTCTTTCTTAAAAGTTTATCTGTATTCTTTGGTAGGATAGAAAACCACTTGGTGATCATCTTCTAAATCACCAGAATGCAGGGAGAGTTAATCTTTCTTACTTTGTAAACACAATTTTGGTATTTGGAAAACCTGTTCTCTATTCCCAGTTGTGTGGTCTGTCTTTGGAAATTATAGGAGTTTGAAAGTCTACTGTGTAATTATCCCTTTGTCTTTCTTTTAAAATTGCTTAAAGTTCTTAAGAATTATTGATATGTCACCTTCTTGCCTCAACAAGTACTTTGGTTTCTTTTTATTTTTAGAAGATTTTGGAAGTTGGACAGAATGCAAAAATTCAGCCTTTTCTTCAAAAACTTTAAATTGTTAGTTATTTTAGAGTACATTTTTGTTAATATTCTTAAAGGGGAAAAGGGGGACATTCTAAGGATTGCCAGCCTGTTTGTATACAAAAGCAATGATGAGAGTCCATGTACTTAAAGAATAGCATACTTGTGCTTCTTTTAGGTATGAGAGAAAACATAAAATATGAGTAAAATGTTTAATAATCAACCCTAATACACCAGAGTTTTCTTTTAAATAGGGTGATGGGCCTTCTACTTAAAGACAGTATGGCAAATGTTTAAGAGTTGAAACCTCTTGGGGCGGCACCTGTGGCTCATCCAGTAGGGTGCTGGCCCCATATACCGAAGGTGGCGGGTTCAAACCCGGCCTCGGCTGAACTGCAAAAATAGAAAAATAGCTGGGTGATGTGGCGGGCGCCTGTAGTCACAGTTACTCAGGAGGCTGAGGCAAGAGAATCGCCTAAGCCCAGGAGATGGAGGTTGCTGTGAGCTGTGTGATGCCACGGCACTCTACCGAGGATGATAAAGTGGGACTCTGTCTCTACAAAAAAAAAAAAAAAAAAAAAAGAGTTGAAATCTCTTTATGAAGTTATGGCTTGTAGAAAATATTATGTTCATAAAGATTAATAATGATATAATCAAAAAGTTGATAAAATTCTAAACCTAGTTATAGCAGTGAGTTTCAGTGACATTTCTGACTCTCAGATTGGAAAGGATCATTGGGAACTCCCCTTTGCATCCTCATTAGGTTATCCTGTGTCTCTGTATGAACAACTTCTGTACCCGTCCGTTGCCTTTTCAGTCAGTCTGTCTTGTGCTGAGATGGTATAATTTTCCAGTAACTCTCCCTTGTGCTTGTTTAATCACACAGTATGTGTTAACTCATTTCGAAAGGCATCTCCCATATCTTCACCAAGAAGTACATTGTTCCAGGTAGATATTTCAGTCTTTGCAATTGCTCTTTATCAAGTGATCTCTAGAACTATCACAATATGCTCACTCTCCTCTGGTATCATTTATATTGGTTAATTCTCTTGTTAAAGCAGGGTGGTCCCAGAACTTGTCACATTGTTCTTCATCTTTTGTGTGAGAACCATAGAATAGGGCCATCATTTTTTTTTTATTATTATTATGGATGTGGTGTTTCATTAAAAAAAAACTAGGAAATTATATTTGGGGACAAGTGTACCGGGACAGCAGTAAACTGAAATTTCTAACAGTTGACTATTTGATCAAACCTGTAAGATTTTGCCCATATTCCTCCTCAATTTTTCATTCTAGATTTGAATTCAAGTCTGACATTTTCAACTTAAATTTTAAAGTTACCAAAAATATTCTGAAAATAATTTGAGTTTTTAAATGTTTTCTTCTTCAAAAAAAACCTAGGTGACTGTTTCATAAAGATCTTGTAAAAATATACTGCAACAAGATACTTTGGGGGTAAAAAGGAGAAAACTAAAAAATTATTTTTGGAAATAACATTATTGCACCAATACATCTCTTCTTAAAGGTATAATAATAAAAAATGTTTTAAATCTAAAAACTTGATTTCATTGATCATTTATATTATGATGTCATATTTTAAGATTTAATTTTTAATTACAATGAATACATAGCCTCTTATCTAAATTCTTTGACTGTATTTGAGTCAGTTGTATTGTGGAGTTCAGAATTTTACTCATTTCCAGATGAATATAATACATATTTTGGAGCACTCCTCCAGAAGGAACATGGGCAGCTTCCATAATTATACACACGTATTTAGATGGTCTTGTGAATATTTCTACTGCATGGAAAAAATAAAGACTATGAATAGTCTCATGAATAGGATAGGTCTTGTTTTGCCTACCCATCAAGTTTACTCTCCACTTAATTATTATAAATTAAGTGCATCGGTTTTAGAATTACAGATGATTAAAAATTATGAGCCTGTACATTTAGATGGTTGTAGTTCCGAACTGTTTTATAACTATCATGAAAACATTTGATATTAATTTGTATGTAACTATTACAAATATCTGAGTTCCCCCAGAAATCCAAAGATCTTTAAAAACAAGGGTGATACTGCCATTTTTTAAAGCCAGTGTTTAATAACCTAAGCTGTACCTTTAGGGCTATATGTTTTCTACAAGTTATAGAGGGATATTTTTCATGAATTGGTATCTTTGAATCTTTTTTAATATTTTGTAAGCAAATGCACTCACACTGTTTTGTGGCATCACATTTGACACTTATCTGGAAGAAGCAAATTACTACCAAATATGAGTTTTGAGACAGAAATAAATGATGTAAAATTGAAAACCACTACACTGACATAAAAATAAAAATTATTTTAACAAAAATAGGATAGAATTGGAAGCAGCTGAATGTTGTTTAAATAATCCTGTGCAATGAATAACATAAAACTTCAGTGGCATAGAAAAATATGTGCTTCTGGGATTCAGCTGATCTGGACATGGGCTGTCTGATCTTGGGTGGAATAACTTATGGCACTAGCTAGCTGTGGTTGGCTCGATAAGCTGTAGGTCAGCTGGCTATTATCTGATCCAGAATGGCCTTGGCTAGGCCGACAGGCTGGGCCCACTCAGCTCTATACTGGGAGCAATTGGTTGTCCCTGTCCCTGGCATATTCTCGTGGTCATGCCAGAGGAGTGGGATAAACCAGAAGTAAGGAAGTACTTTTCCAGCTTCTGCTTGAGTCATTCTTTGGTGATGTCCTTTTGTCAAACCTTTAAGAGTGGAAAGCATTACAAATTACATCACAAAGGCTATAGGTGCAGGGACCATTAGTACTATCAATTTGCTGCAAACGTCACTAAAAGAGTTACCCAGGCCATTGTCTTGGTTAGGAAAGCTGTACTGATATTGTTCTAGTGAGGTTTGGGGACTTATAATGGGAATATGAGCTAGAATACTAGGAAGGAATGTGCAAATATTGAATATTTACATCAATTAAGGATATTAAAATAATAAATGGTCAGGGACAGGTGATATACTGAGTGGCCAAGGATTTGGACTTGAGTCATATCTAAATCTGAATTTGAAGCTTCTTAGTTGTTAGCTGAAGGATCTTTGGAAAGTTACTTGAATTTTTCAAAACACTAAATTTTTAATTGGAAAGAGAAGATGGTGTCTGCCCTTAGGAAAGGTTGAAAGCAGGTAAGTGTATGTGATTCAGAAAATTCAAGCATTATAAAATAGCAGGGACTTTTCATAAGCTGGGATGGGCTAGTGTATACTTGATGAGGAATTAAGGAGGCTGCTGGAGGAAGAGAAAAATGTTTATCTTTTGATATTCCAAAATGTAAACTATTTGGGGAAACTTATGAGAGTGACTGATTCTGTACTGAAGGGACTTTTATTCTGCAGGCAGACTGCTAGTTATAATTGGACTTGTTACTTACTAGCACAGGATCATTATGAGGAACAAATGAGTTGGAACATGTCAAATGATCAGTTCAATGCCTCACAGATAGTACATGCTCAATAAATGTTAAACATAGCTATTGTTGCTCTTATTATTACTATGGATATTATCCTCTTTATCTTTAGCCAACTTTAACTGCACAATTTTCCTGGGTAATAATGAGCACTGGCACAAATCGAGAGCACTAAAAATCCATGCTCTCCTCAATCATTATCAAATTTTAAAAGTCCATTGATTCACCTTTAAAAAAATTATTAACTACACTTTCCTGCATAATTTTTTCCAAATTCTTTACTTCCACAGTGGCTAGTCTCACATGCCCCTTGATTACATCAAACAATGGCCCTTTCTATCCTGCTGAGATTATAATGTCTGGATTGAGCTCCTTCATTTTCAATGAAACCTAACACCAGTACACTTTGTTTTGCTCTGTCAAAATAAAAGATGCTGTCTGTTTCACCTCCTGTTGTTGCCATCCTAGTTTCTTAATGCGTTTTTCTTTTTTCCAGTTATTTTTCTCCCCCCGGCCAAATGAAATGATATTTACTTGCAGCCTTCATTTCTCATTACTTCTGTTTCCTTTTTTAACCCTTACCATTAGGCTTCTGTCATCACTGTTTCCCTAAAATTACAGTATACTCTATATTTCATTTGAAATTTTTGAAATGTTATTTTTGTACCTTCCTTTTGGTTTACTAATTTTCTCTGTATTATCTAATTTGCTGTTAAACCCATTTATTTGTTTCCTTGTTGTGATTGTTGTCTTTTTAAATTTTATGACTTCCAGTTTTTTTCTTCAATTTTTGAACATTGTAATCATAGCATCATAGTTATTTTACGTCAATCAGATAACTTCAGTATGTTCAGCTCATATGTTTTTCTTTGTCTTTTGGTGAATTATTTACTCATTCTTATTATCTTGTCATTTCATGTGCATGGTTATTTTTGACTATGTGGCAGTCATCTTATTTGCAAAAGTCTTGGTAGAAGTCATTTTAGTTCTAGAAAAATAATATCTTACCCTAGAGGGAATATTTATTTGTTTCAACCAGGTGCCTTGGAAAATAGTGATTCTTAATCACTTCAATCTTAATAATCTCTGGGAACATCTAAACTCTATGGATTATTATTTTTTTTTTGTAGAGACAGAGTCTCACTTTATCACCCTGGGTAGAGTGCCGTGGCATCACACTGCTCACAGCAACCTCCAGCTCTTGGGCTTAAGCGATTCTCTTGCCTCAGCCTCCCTAGTAGCTGGGACTACAGGC
>CAUYON010122699.1:0-33892 GCA_963573935.1 Arctocebus calabarensis | reverse complement strand
AGTGAAGTTTGGGGCAGAGCTGATTCTCAAACCCCTCTGAATCTGTGGAGAGTGACATGAAGAAGAATGCAGTGAGGTGGCGATGGGCTGGTCCAGGAGCCCTATGCAGACCAAATGGCAGGTGAACAATGTCGAGGAGGATGTCTGTTCATTTTGTCGCCTTTGGTAGAGTTTGTGGCATCATAGCTCACAGCAACCTCAAATTCTTGGGATAAAATGATCCTCTTTCCTCAGTGTTTCACTTTTAGTAGAGATGAGGTCTCACTCTTGCTCAGGCTGGTCTTGAACTCATGAGCTCAAACAATCCACCTGGCCAGGCGGATAGTGGCCTGCATGTAGCAGAGACAGGCCGGTAGCGGAGGTGAATCAGCAGCCACCTTGGCTGAGGCGGCTGAGGTGGCTGCTGGGGCTCTCGGTGTGCCCTGAAATACTTTCTTGATGTATTGTTCCTTTGACCAGTATAGAGTATCCATATTTTTATTTTTTTTGAGACAGAATCTCACTTTGTCACCCTGGATAGAGTGCTGTGTCGTCACAGCTCACAGCTACCTCCAGCTCCTGGGCTCAGGCAATTCTCTTGCCTCAGACTCCTGAGTAGCTGGGACAACAGGCACAACCACACCTGGCTATTGTTTTGTTGCAGTTTGGCTGGGACTGGGTTCAAACCTGCCACCCTCAGTATATGGGGCTGGCGCCCTACTCACTGAGCTACAGGTGCTGCCCTAAAGTATCCGTCTTTGTCTTTCTTAAGTTTAGTTGCTTTAAATCAATATGCTTGTATCTGAAAATAAGATTGCAATCCCTCCTTTCTTCTGATTTCCATTTACTTGAAATACTATTTTCCATCCCTTAACCCTGAATCTTGATTTGTCCTTCAAGGATAGGTGTGTCTCCTGGAGACAGCATATGAATGGCTTGTACTTTTTTATCCTATCAGACACTGTGCCTCTTCAGTAGTGAATTCAGTCCATTGACATATATTGAGAGAATTGATAAGTGTGGTGGAGTTCTGTTCATCTTATTTTGTGAAAATCCATTGTGTGGTTATATCCTTTGTGACACTGTTGAAGCTAAGTTTTGAACCTTAGCTTCTGGATGTTTTCTTTGCTGGTGGTCCATTGTGATGGTCAGTGTTGAGAATAG
This sequence comes from Arctocebus calabarensis, assembly GCA_963573935.1. Classification (NCBI taxonomy): domain Eukaryota; kingdom Metazoa; phylum Chordata; class Mammalia; order Primates; family Lorisidae; genus Arctocebus; species Arctocebus calabarensis. Next base: position 32,749 of record CAUYON010122699.1, on the reverse strand, counting down.
GTGTATTTTCTGTAGAGCTGGTCTTGTTTTGGTAAATTTCCTATGTTTGTATATCCACAAAAAGATTTGATTAATCCATGGAGTTTGAAGCTTAGTTTAGCCCGATACATAATTCTGGGCTGAAAATTTGTGTTATTTAAGAATGTTGAAGGTGGATGACCATGCTCTTCTAGAAAATTTCAGTTGAAAAGTCTGCTGTTCTCCTAATGGCTCTGCTGCTGTATGTCAGTTGGCATTTATTCCTGGTTGCTTGCAGATTTTTTTTTTTTCATCTTGACTTTGGACATGTTCATTACAATGTATCTTGGAGAATCTCTGAGTTGAGATGATCCAGGGTTTAATATCCATCTGAAAGGAATGTGTTGGGTTCTTTAGTAAAACTTTGGAAATTTTCATTTATGATAGTCTCCAGTTGGGCTTCCATTCCTTTGGGACAATCTTCTTCCCCTTCAGAAATTCCTATTAGTCATATGTTTGAACATTCATGGAGCCTCATAATTCTCTAAGTGCCTTTTATGCTTTCTCTCTCTTCTGCCTCTTTAACTACCTTTTTTAAGTAAAAAACTTTATCCTCTAGTTCTGAGGTTCTTTCTTTTCCATGGTCTATAGAAAGGATAGGGCAAAACTTAAGGAAATGAAAGAGACAATCAAGGAATATAAAGATGCAGTAGAAAGTATCAAAAATAGGTTAGATGGCTTTTGATTCTGTCTTTCAATTTTCTTGTCCATTCCTTTTATTGTCTTTATCACCCATATTTTAAATTCTCTTTTTGTCAAGTCCATTAATTCTTTATAGGTGGAGTCTTCTGCAGTAGTTGCCTCACAGTCCCTTGGGGGAGTTGCTCTACTTTGGTTTTTCATGTTGCTTGAATTTTTCTGTTAGTTCCTCCTCATATGTTCTTTCTTCTTGTTGACCTCCTTCTCTTCCTTTTTCCTTCTCATTTCCTCCTTTGCTTCAAATTACCTTGTCCCACAACTTAGGTCTAGAAGTGGCCTCAGCCTGAATAAAGCCAAACTCTTCCTCATGGCTAAGAAAAAAACAAACAGGAGTCCTTGCTCTTGATGACAATATGTTTCAATATGTCACCAGGACACCAGATGGTGGTGTGGGTTTTTAAGGAGATGGAGAACACAGCCAGCAACCTATCATTCTTACTTCTAACTTATTTGCCTCCCGTGAGCACCTGATTATTTCCTCAGCATTCAGATCCTGCTGGGTTGGGATCTTAAAGTTCTCCAGAATCCTTCAGGGGCAGATCTTACAATGTCCCCTGACACAAGTTCCTGTGGGGTACAGGAATCCCTCAGCCTGTCCCAAGAGTGGAGTTTTGATTTCAACAAGCAGAATTAAGATGGCTGTGCTTTAGGCCCCTGATAAGACTGTCTCAAGATCTTCCCACAATGGCAGCCCCCTGGCCACCAAGACCTCAGTATGGCTATTTTGCCAGCCACCAAACTTGTGGCAGATCCACTCCAACCAGTATTCAACTCTGGGTTGCTGTGTACTGCTTGAGTCTGCTCACTTTTCTAAGCTTTCCTCTCAAAATGCAGATTCCCACAACAACCAAAAACTCTGGAAAGGTTTCCTCTCATCTTGGACCTCTGCAGAGGGGCCAGCCAATGTCTGCAGATTGTAAACACTTGCCTAAGTCATCAGATTCCCACTGCTTCAGATCATATGCTGTATCCAGCTCACTACCTCCTCACTGTGCTTCCGGAGGTATGACTCTAAGTAAGGTTCCTGTGCCAGGTATGGCAGTGTTCTCTCTTTTTCCCCAGTTGTTCTAGGAGAACTCAGCTGAATGATCTTCTAGTCTGCCATCTTTTTCCTGCCCCACTAAATTTTTAAAATTATTATTATTTTTTGCAACAGAGTCTCACTTGGTCACCTTGGGTAGAATGTCATAGCTCACAGCAACCTCAAACTCTTGTTCTCAAGTGATCCTCTTGATCAGCTTCCTGAGTAGCAGGGACTATAGTTGGCTACAATGCTCTGCTAATTTTTTCTATTTTTAGTAGAGACTGGGTCTCATTGTTTCTCAGACAGGTATTAAATTTCTGAGCTCAAGCAATCCACTTGCCTCAGCCTCTCAAAGTGTTCAAATTACAGACTAACTGTGATTCATAGTTGAGCCACTGTGCCCAGCCCTAAATTATTTTTTATTTCATAGCATATATGACAATTTGGAGTTATTATATAAAACTATTTCTAGGTATTTTGTGTTTGACTACACAGTAGAGCAGGTATCACATTTGCTATATTGCTGTCAGATGACAAGGTAGTTTACATCATGGCTTTGACTGCCTTATAAAGGGATTTGTACCTTAGAAGAGTTTAGAAAGTCTTGATAACTCAGGGGAAAACATTAAAGACCATACTGACTCTTGGAACTACAGAATAATTATTTTTGAACTTGCTCAACTCAACTCATTAGAGATTTATTTAATAATGTTAGATCCCTTCAATCATTCAGTTTTTTTTTTTTTTGATAAACTGGGCATGTTAATGAAATGAATATCTTGTGACTCCTCAATCTGATTTTTAATAACATGAAATCAATAATTTGTTCCCATTCTTTGAAGTCTATAGCTAAAATATATCTAAAGGGCCCCCAGAGTGGAGAAAAACAGGGACCGAATCCTTAATATTGTCAGTATTTTAAGTTTTATCCATTCTGGTGGGTACAAAGTGATATCTTTTTGTGATTTTAATTTACAGTTCCCTGATGACTACTGAACTTGAATACTTGGGATTTCTGGCTCAAATAGCAATTTTTGGTAGAAACTAATGGCTGGGAAGCTGAATTAAACTCTAGATAGTGACAAGATGACAGACTCAGAGGGTATTTGGACTTGGAGTGTTCACCTCCTCTTCTGACATCTTAACATTACAGTGTGCCTACTTTGTTTCCAACAAGATTTTAGAAAATATAACTCCAGGGACATCTTTGTATTGGGATGTCATGCAAAGTAAAATTAAAAGCAAGCAGACAAGGATTCCCACACTCTTTTCCTTTCTTTTTGTAGCAAACCTTTGACAGTCTTCACAGGGAAGAAGAGGAAAATGTTCTTCTTGGAGCTTGGAGGTGCCATGCTGGGAGGAGGTGAAGGGAAGGCATGTGGCATATTATGTTTGGGTTCTTACTGTGTGATAGGCACTGTGCTTTTTTTTTCTTTTCAGTTTTTGACCAGGGCTGGGTTTGAACCTGCCACCTCTGGCATATGGGTCTGGTGCCCTACTCCTTTGAGCCACAGGCACCACCTTGTGCTTTGTTTTAGTTAGTCTTCATGATGACCACATCAAATAGTACTGTTATTACCCTCATGTCACAGGTGAGATAATGTAGGCTTAACGAAGTCCTGTGACCTGCCCAAAGTCTCACAGTGGCAGGTTCTCAACCTTGGTAATTGGTGCTGGAGCCTGTACTCTTAATAGTGATGTTATTCGGGAAAGGCCTGACCCTGTAGTAGGAAAATAAACTCAAGTTTTATAGCCTGGAAACTATGTGTACAAGACCCAACTTTGTATTTTGCTGATTGCATGACCATGGGCAAGTTACAATGCTTTTTGGAGGTTCAACATCTGTATAATTGATATAATAATACGTGCCTTTCAGGGGAATCCTGCATCAAAATTTAATGAGATCCCCTTGTATGTGTCTGACACAACTTAACAGAGAATGACCTTCAAATAGCCAATAAGTATATGAATAAGTGCTCAAGTTCAATAGTCATAAGGGAAGTATAGATTAAAACCAGTTCATTCCACCAAAATGGATAAAATTTAAAATATTGACAATCTCAAGTGTTGGTGAGGAAGTAAAGTAATTACACCTCTCTGGTGCTTCTTTTTGGGAGTGTAAATTGAAACTAATCCTTTGAAACTTGTTTGGCAAGATCTACTAAAGCTGAAACTATGCATGGCCTATGGCACAGCAATTTCATTTTTGAGTATATACCCAAGAGAAATTAGAGTTCATGTTCATCCAAAGACATAGAAGAATATTCATAGCACTATTCATAATATAAAAAAACTAGATGCAGCCCAGATGTTCATCAAAAGGAGACTGACTAAACAAACATATTGTGGTAGAATACTATATGATAGAATGCTATTATGAAAATAAGTAATGCAAAATAGAAGCTGCTGGAACTCTAAATTATTTTGAGCCTTAGAGAAATGTGATTAGGGGGCCTTAGTCACAGGACAGATAGCTGTAACCCAGGCAGCTGTAACCTTTTGTTTCTCTGATTATAGATAAAGTCTTTTTCCTTACCTGCATTATTTTGTAAAATGTTGGAAATGGCTGAAGGGCACCAGGGAAGACCCCCTTCCCTCTCCACTGTTGACTTTCATCATAGACTAATCTTCCTCTTACCTTTCTTATACAATGACTTCAGGACTATGAGGTCACCTTCAGGTAGAATGTTAAATATAATCTTTTAAATTGTAGAGGAAATGAAAACCCAGCTATAAAGAAAAGAAAACAAGCTGCATGGGAAAGAAAAGAAACTGTAATTAATTAGTTGTGACTCCTAAATCAGCCTTGTATAGAAAATGTAAATCTGTTAAATTTCTTTGTCTTCTTCCTATGTAAGCAAGTACTTAACTTTTATCTTCAGAGCACTGACTCCTATTTCTCTGGAGTTTGTGTGTTCTGGAATGGTCATTCCTGCTTTTCACTGAACAAACTCTTTAAAACTGGATTCTGACCCTTTTGACTGTTTCAGGTTGGCACTATTCAGCAACAAACTATTGATATATGCATGAATGAATTTCACAGATATAGTGAGTGAAAGGAGGAAGACCAAAAAATGTGTATGATATGATTTCATTTATATGAAACCAAGGTTAAACCAATCTCTGTTAATAGATGTCAGAGCAGTGGTGACTCTAGGGAAAGCATCTAAATGGGAAAAGGCACAAGGGAACTTTTTGAGGTATTGAGATGTTCTTTGTCTTGATCTGAGTTGTGACTGCATGGGTATAGATATATAAAAATTCACTGAGCTGCACGTAGAAAGTTTGTGGACATTACTATATGTAAGTTATATGATATGTACAAAATGTTAAGAGATAATACATCTGGCATGTCACAAATACTTAATAAACATCAGAAACTTTTCTTGCCTTATCTTCTGCAGAAAAGTACAAAATGTGGCTTACCAGACTTCTATCCAAAAACATAGATTATTCTCCACTGATGGACATCCCACAGTTCAGGGCGAGACAGGGCCTCCTGTAGAAAGATGGAACACCACACAGACTGTGTGTGTGGGAAATGCCTCCACAGGGGAACAAGGAAACACCATGTGAATATGGGGAGGAAAAGATCCTTTGATAGTGTGTGGCTGAGGGAAGTTCCATGGAGCAGTTGGGACATTTGAAATAGGTGATGGTGAGGCACAAGACAGATGGAGCAGTGGCGAGAGTTCAGGCCAAGTCTGAGGATAGCTGAAGAGCTATTAAACCAGAAGATGCAAGGAAGTTATGAGTGTGTGTGTGTTAGGGGAGCTGGAAACACAGGAGAGGGGCAAATCTTCAAAAGACTTGAGTGCCAGGATGAGCAGTTTGGACTTGATTCTATTGGCCATGAGGAACTTTGATATTTCTGAGTTGCATTGTCAAATCTGTGATTGGAGATTACTCTGGTGGACAAAGGTGTCATGGATTCTTGTGAGCAGGAGCTATAAGAGGGGAGACTGGGTCCCAAAGACAGTGGTCATGGGCAGAGGGCCAGGGTGGTTGCCAAGGGAACAAGCTGAGTAGGTACAGAACTTGTGTCTTTTTGGGCTACTCTTACCAATTCCCTATTGGGAACGCCCAGCTTATTTTATAGCCAGATACTGGAGCAGGAGTTTTTCGTCAGGAGTATTGGCCATATACAAGTTCCTGTCTTAAATGTGATTTCCTAAAAACAGGGTTGCTTGTGCACTTATTTTACTAGGAAGGAGGATTCTTGTAGAAGAAGGGCAATGAGTGGGACATTGGAAGCAGCTAAGCATGGATGAGGTCTCTCCACTTCCATCTGATACTACAGGGAGCTCTAAATTGCATTGTAGAATTGATTTTATCTTAGGCAAGGTGGCAGTATTTTGTACTGCTGTCTGCAGTGCAAGAGGTAAGGAATGTAACTTCATGGACAAAGGAGGTCCTTTGGTGCAGAGCAATTTTTTGGAGCAGGGGGCAGCTATGAGCTGTCAGCAGCCAATACTCACAGCAGCAGGGGCATGTGTAAACTGGTCTGGAAGTATGGGAAAGAAGGATCAGGGTAGGGCACTGACACATCCATGAAAGCTCCTGTCCCTGGAAGGGATGCCCTTGAAACCAAGTCTACCTTTCATTCTTGTGTGAAGGCCTTTCTGAGCCACCTGGTCCAAGCTGGCCACTCTCAATCTCCACCCTCCCTGTCAGTCCCTGGGCCATCTCTTTGTCATTCCATTGCCATTAGCTCTTTACTTGCCCATATCCTCCACCAGGCAGAGCTCTTTGATGGCAGAACCTGGCCTTACCTGCCTCACTGTCCCCTCCTCGGTCCCATCCCTGGCACAGAGGAGACAAGTGAAGTATCCTTGGACATCATAGGTTCCCTCCCTCAGTGATCACTGCTCTCTGTGTCCTCACCACTGGGTTCTCAAGTCAAGGTCATTGACTAACTCCTGATCCTGGGAGACTTTGATGAACCACATGAAAATCAGGCAACAATCAGCTGTATTGAGTCTTCGGCCTTGTTCTTTGGTTATATATGCTTCTAAAAAGTTTATTTAAGACAAATTATATGGTAAATTTCTTTTCCCTATCCCCAAATGGCACAGTGGAAGACAATTTTGCTATACCCGTCTTGGAGAGAGGAAAATAACCCCAGGATCTCTTGAAGCTGAGTAATTATTTCCATCAGCAGGAGATCAGAACACGGTGTCTGAACTAAACAGGTACTGGGAGAGCCTGACTGTTTAATTTCCTTTAAATGCTACTTGCAAGTATTTGGTGCTGAGAGGCTTACTTTGGGAGTTAGAGAAAGGAAGAGATGTCAGTGGTGAGAACAGAAAGAAGTGACAGAGACCCAGAAGGTTGGTGGGTCATATTTAAGAGGAGATTTTGATGTTTACTGGCAACTGTTTGCGGACACAGGGACATGCACAGCTTGACACGCTGACACTCCCATTAGGCGTCTGAGTTATGGAGAAGTTGGTAAGACCCAGGATATTTCAGCCTTTTGGAGATACGCTGTGACCACTTCCTGGAATGACCAGTGGGTGGTTGAGTCACAGCCTTCTCAGGTGAACATCTCTTTGTAAGCAAAGCCACTTAGGGAGCTGCAAAAACTTTTCCTGGCGCCCCTTAAGGCTCTGCAGATGTAGGGTGGTAAATGAGTAAGTATGCCTATCAAACATCCAAATGAGGGCCTGGGAGTCTGAGGGGCATGTGCCATTCATCTTATGTAATTGATGCTTTGGGGTAAATTAAAGAGAGAAAATGATTCCTCCAGAAGCTTCTGCACTCTGCTGTGTGCCTTTCCCCCTTTGTTAGTGCCTATAGGTGTCTCCTGTCTACACTCAATCTCTCCATCTTAAAGATTGTTTTTACTATAGGGTTCAGTCATAAAATGAAATCCAAATGTTTTGTGTATCTCCATTTGCAAGGCCCTTGGCTAATTGTTGGGAATTTGGAGATCACAGTTTATAGGGGAGATAGACATATTAATAGTAGACATAGACACCATGATACCAAGGAAGAAGGTGCTCTTTGCTATGTTGGGTCTGGGATAGAGTAAAAAATGTCTGGTGAGTTTAAGGATTTCTGGGCAGAGAGACCACCCTGCACAAGTCTTGGAAGTCTAAACAATGTCTTGGGCTCAGGGTGGTCCAAGCAATTTGATATAATGGAGAATGAAGTCAGGGTGTATAGAGGTGAGGGATGAGGCATGGGGTGAAGGGTGTGGCCAAAGTGCTTAGAAGAGACTTGGTCGTAAATCGTCTTAGGGAGGTTGTCCACAGAAAGGAATGAAGGTCTGTAATTGCTGGGAGTAGGAATGAAAATGAATTGAAACCCCCCTGTAGTGGGATTTCAGCAATCAAAATGCTGATGAGGGGATTTTTTCTTGGGCAGGGCAGTTCCCCTAACTCCCCTGAAGTCATGCCACCCAGGCAATTCTGCCTATTGGTAGAACTTTTCCTGATAACACCTGAGCTTAAATAGAAGGGGGAGAGGATGACCAAAAATCAAATAAATTGGGAGAGGGTGGCTCATTATTTTTTATGACACTCTGATCAGTGAGACTATTAGTATTTAATTGGCAGGACCCTTGAGAAATTAAAGTAATTTTTATCAGATTTGCAAAAAGTTGGTAGGTTGGTCATTCGCTGTGCTGATAAGGTTATTCTGAGTGCCTATTGCGCGTTAGGTTTTGAATATATCTTGTTTTTTCTGTCACCTAGAAAAGTCTTCCTTTTCTCATTCTGCTTTTATTTTATTCCATTCTTGCCAGTTCTCATTTCTCTCTCAATTCCCAGTCCCATTACCAAGAATTAGGTAAGATTGTCCTGTACCATTACTTTGGCTTGGATTTTGTGGTGATTGTTGACGATGATTTGATAGTGATGATTATGAAGAAATTTTAAATTCTAGGATGAAGTCAGTCATGAGGGAAGTAGGTTGCAGCAGTCAGAAAAACCACTTGGCACCCTGATTTCAGTATTGTTCTGTGTTCATTGTACCAGTAAATCACATGACGGGCATGAAGGAGCTGGACCAAATCTCTACCAATCCCACTGTGCATCTGGGAAATTTCTTTTATTAATAGATCTCTGTTGCTATGTTTGGTTTTAGTGAACAAAACATAGGTGAAAAATGAATTTTTAAATTCTTGTACCTAGTACAGCCCCTGAATGTTGGCTGATATACAATATATGTCTGTTTAATAAATGGGAAAAGAGCAGAAGGAACCAAATGATTGAGTTCTGAGATCTTGGGTTTAGATTTTAGTGTTTGGGACATTTCTGTGTCCTGAATTACTTCAGGCTGCTCCTGAATTAGCTCAGAAATATACCAACTTGGATTAGTCACCATGTATTTACTGAGCACCTACTATGTGCTCAGAACAATGCGTGTGAGAAATTCTAATGTGCCTCAGGCCTTGAGCTCCTTTGTCTACTCTGGGGCTGAGTTCTTTGTCCTTTGCTTTTTGACAGGACTAGCTCCCCACATCTGACTTGGCACAGACTTATTCATTCCTAAATCCCTGGTGTTCCAGGAATTCTATGGCACATCTTCAACACAGGTTGGTTAGAGGATGACTAGTATTCACAGAATCATGTGAACACAGATTGAGAAATCTGGAATTTTCAATGTGAGGGTTGACCTGGCTGAGCAAAATAGATCTGATCTTGTTTCTTTCCAGAATTGTTCTGTGACCTTAGACAGTCCTTGGCTAGAATAAGCCTCTGTGTAGCATGTGTACAATAAGGGATTTGGATCAGCACTTCCCTAATGTCCCTTCCAGCTCAAATATACTAATATTTTAAGTCTATTAATAGGAATCTCTAGAACTCTGGATTTGAACATGTAAAGGGTGTGATCCCTGAGAGCTATTGCAGCACACAGAAGACCCTAAGCAGCACCCGGAGCTTACAACTTACTTCTACCTTGCTTAGAAAGTGCTTATTTTTGTCCTTTGTAAAATATAGACAGGAAAACCTACTTCCTACTCTGGGGTGCTATGGCAATTAATTAGTTAATGTTGTGAGGTATGAAAGGAACAAAAAATGCTAGATGTAAAAAAGTCATATAAATGCTAAGTGTTATTGTTTTTCATCTGATTCTCCCCATTCTATTTCAGTTTCATATCAGAGTAGTCATAACAGCATCAGTTGGGGCTCCTCTGGCTAATTATACTGCCAATAAAAGGGAAAAAAATTCCCTTTTAAATTTCCATTTTAATTTCTCTCTGTCTATGACCCTCCTCCCTTTTCTCTAGAGTGTTGTTCAGAGTTGCTAACTACTCAGGGGTCAGTAAAAATAAGCACTTCTGTTACTCTCTGTACTCACTGCAGCCTGTGAGAGACCAGCACTCTCCCCACGAGTTAGCAAATGGCACTTATTGGGCAAAAGCTATGAAGGATACACAAATAAATACCCAGGTGGATCTCTACCCTCTAGGGCCTTTGAGGTGTGGGGGAAGGGTAAGACACCAGCTGCCTCTCCTGCCACAAGTAGAATGTGACAAGCTCAGAGGGGACAAGGCTGTAGTGTTCTCGATAATCACATAGTAAACTAAGGGTTACTTAATGCCTACACGGATAATGCCTTGTAACAAAACAACCTAAAACTCAGTAGCTTAAAACAATAAATATTTATTTGGTCTAAGAGAAGGCAGGTTGGTGATTCAGCCCTGGCTTAGCTGGACATTTTCTCTGGTCTCCTTTTGGTAAGCTCTCATGTCTGTGGGCTGACTGGCTATCGAAAGATGTAGGCTGTCCTTGGAAGGGATGGCTGGAGGGGCTGAGCTCTGTTTCACCCTCCAGTTGGCTAGACCAGGTATTCCATCCCTAGGACATTGCAGTGGTGTGAGAATGAGAGGCACATCTGCAAGGCTTCCCAAGGCTTAGATTAAGAACCAGCATCCCTTCCCTTTTGTCTATTCAATTGGCAAAAAAATCACATGGCTGAGCCAAAACAGGAGCAGGGAGAGGCCAGAGGGCACACAGCACAGGGAAGGATACAGCAAAGGTGAGGAATTGTGGCCATTAATGCCATCAACTTACTACAACATGCCAGCACCAGACCTAAATCTCTGAGGTCTGGGTCTGAATATTTGCTTTTTTTTTTTTTTTTTGCAGTTTTTGGCTGGGGCCGGGTTTGAACCCACCACCACTGGTATATGGGGCCAGTGCCCTACTGAATATTTGCATTTTTTTTTTTTTGAGACAGAGCCTCAAGCTGTCCGTGATGCCTTGAGTCATTCTTGGGTAGCGTAAGGTCCTCTGGTTAATATTTCAATGGCCATTTCCTAAGTGGGAGTCAATATTTTGAACTTGGTTCTGTGTGATCTTTTCCATCATGCATTTTCCACTCTCCCAGTTGCTAAGGAGAAGAAAACTTGTGTCAGGAAAAGGAATGTGGATTGCTTCTTCTCACTTCCTGTGGCTCCACTGTCTACCTTTTCTACACCCAACTTGCTAATCACAGCTTCTGCTGTTTTAGTGGTTAGAGAAAGGAGAAGAGGTACTCGATGGGTGCTGGTGTGGACTGGCTGGCACTCTTTCTGGCTCTTTCCCTGGGGATTCTGCAGAGATAATCTCACTTAGGTTAGGTGCAAGGTAGTGGGGGAGGCTGAATGGGGAAGTAGAGGAAGCCAAGTGAGGCTGTGATTTCAAGTAAAATCCCATGGAGATTGAGTGGATTACAAAGGGCCACTCTGGAGTGTAAGTCACACTTCAGAGTTTGTCCTGACTTAGGATAAAGAAGCTGCGCTTTCATGTACTCCCATGTAGCCCACGAGGCATTGATTAGGAGCCACAAAGTCAGTGGGGTGTGCAGGGATCCAAACTCCCAGGGGCTTGTAGCAATTTTCTCCTCTAGGCAAAGTATCTCCAACTCTAGGGAAGACCTCTAAAGAGAGTTGCAGATATGGGCTGCTAGAAGCAAAAACACACAGAAGGGAAAGGAGACAAAAATGGTGAAAGGGATTCAAAGAATATGGTGATGTGCTGACAGCATCTCCTACCCCTTCTCCAAGGCTTTCTCACATGCATTCCCATGATGACAGACACTCAGCTCTTAGCTTCTCCTTCTTCAGCCCTCAGGCATCTGACAACCTTCAGTACCTCTTTTCTGTGGTCTCCTTACTTCTTTCAAGTGCCTCTCATGGATGGGATCAAATGGCCCTATCATTGTTCTCTCTTCCTTGCAAAGAGGTCCCTGGAGGACACCAATTGCTTCTTTGTCCTGACATCTCTGGGAATGCAGGCCGCTCTCCCCAGCTTCCCTGCCCTCTGGTGTGGCTGTCAGCTGTTAGCCAGCCTACTCCTTAATCTGAGATTATTCAAGGAGTTAGACAGCCGTCTACTATGACCCCCAACTGTGGAGGACATGCTTCAATACATCATAGTACAGCTGTCTTCGAAGGAATTCTCCCCAAATTCTCTTTCAATAGTCAACTCCTAGACCTTTTATATGGATTTGAGAATCTTATAGTTATTTTGAGGCCATTTCCTTTACAAATTCCTCAGATGTCCTGTTACCTCCTTGTAGTGTGTCTTAGGTAAGTTTCCACTGTTATCTCCTGTTACACTTGTTTTGTATGCCCTTCTGTAGGAAGGATATTTGGTTGAGTCCACAAACATTCATGGAGTTCTGGCTATGTGCTGAGCTCTAGAGAAGGTGGAAATACTAGAGCTGGTGCCTGCTAGGGAGTGTAGGGCTCTTGGTCCGCAGGGTATACTGGAAATATTACCTTCCTCTCAATTAATCAGCTTTGACTAGCCAGTTGAGCAGGAAACTCTTTAAATCCATGGATGAGCCCAAGAATTTCACATTTCTCCCCCCACCTTGTTTTTTTTTTTTTTGGTTGGGGCCGGGTTCGAACCTGCCACCTCTGGTATACGGGGCTGGCACCCTACTCTTTTGAGCCACAGGCACCGCCCACATTTCTCCCTTTTTTGAAAGAGGAAGGAAGCAGGCACTTCTCAAAAAGGTTCTCAATGACTGAATGAGAGAAGTCAGTCCTCTTTGTTTTGAAATGAGTGCTATTTTTCTTTCTTGGAGTTTGAGATATGAAAAGAAGAAAGTCTCAGTGTTTTTACAGAGCAATCGCAGAAAAGTCCATGCTTCATCAGAAAGGAAATTGCAGGGTCCATCAGCACAAACCCCTGCCAGGCTTATCTAACCTGAGGATTGCAGAGAGAAGAGAGCAAGACACCAAAGCAGTTCAAGGAGGAAGCCAGTCTTCTCCACCAGTGCTGGAGTTTAAAGGTGGGGCGGCTTGCAGGGGCTTTTACAGGTATACAGCCCATTGCCCAAGGGAGCCTGAGGGTTTGTATTTTCTGCAGCAGGGTGACCCTTAGCAACCACCACTAGGTAGTCACTAGTTCTCTGTTGCTGTGTGGGGATGATTCTGAGCCCCTGCTTTAGGACGTCGTGCTGGGTCTCAGAACCGCAGGAGGTGAGTGGTGTAGATTGCTTTGGAGTCTCAAAGTTCTAATTTCAATTCTTGTTCTGCCACTTTCAAGCTCTGTGCTTCTTCACATGTTTGTTAGCCTCTCTAAACTTTAGTTTTCTTGTCTGTAAAGTGGAGGCAACCACTGATAGACTTGTGGGTTAAATGAGCTACCATGTGGGTGAAGCCCACAGGACCTGGTGAAAGCTCCATAATACTCCACTTATTTCCTTACCTTGTTGGTAGAATGTTGTGGGGGTTGAAGAGCAAGGTGAGAGTGACCTTCTTTTCTAGAGCACCTACAGCCTGTGATCTGGGCCAGGGAGACTGAGCTATGGAAAGGCCAGCCTCATTTGGGAAGCTTGCAATGGTCCTAGAGGCCTGAGTTCTGTGGCATGGGGACCTTCAGGCCTATGCTGTGCTATGCCCCGGGTTGAATAGATGGGGTAAAGCAAACATAGAGAGCTGGCTGGAGTGGCAGAGTTGGGAGCCCACCCTCTGTGCCATGTCCTTGCATTGGCCCAGCTGCCACACGTTAGGAGAGCAGGGCACATGCTTGTGAAGTGACTCCTGGTGCCAGGGGTAGCTGCTGGGACCTCACTGATTTTCCATAACCTATTACACAGGGGTTGTGGTCATTTGTAAACCAGGCAGCTCAACCTGTTTCTCACTCCAGGAAGCCTTCCTGACATGCTAATATTGAGTCAGGTGGCCCTGATGGTTCTCTGGGATCCCTGTGTGGAATTTGTGTGTTCATTTATTTGAACCCCTTGCTCTAGATTTGAAGGTGTGATCTGGACTTCCTGAGCCTTCTCTATGACCTGGCATTGGGTCCTTTAATTGTTAGTGAATGAATGACTAGCATTCTGTCATTGCTCTCCCTCCAGCGTCCCTCGCCCAGGGATGCCTTCCTAGCCTCCTGGGGAGGCACCAGCCTGGGCACTGATGGCAGGAATTCTTTTTTTTTTTTTTTTTTTTTTATTAAATCACAGCTGCATACATTAGTGCATTAGTGCAACCAGTACAATGTGCTGGTTTCACATACAATCTGAAATTCATCAAACTGTTTAACATAGCCTTCATGTCATTTTCTTTTCTTTTCTTTTTTTTTTTTCCAGTGATAAGACAGAATTTATTTACAGAAAAGAATACAGAAAACACTAAGGCTCCTGGTAGAGAGAGAGAACTCAAGTGGGGAGAGAAAAGCTCTCTCTGTTTCTCTCCCGGTCTTTCCCTGTCTCCCCCTTTAGGCTTTTAGTCTCGGGGTATATATAAGTGTATGGGTTCCTTGGCCAGGAAACAAATGAACACAGTCCCTTCCGCTGGGGGCAAGGTGAATGAATGTGTCAATGAACAAAGACAGTCCCTTCTGCCAGGGCAAAGTGAATGAATGTATCAATGGATGGACACAATCAATTCATGGAATTGAGGCCTAGGAAATTCACCTGAAATTGACCTAGGCATAGGAAATGGGGGTTTCACATTTAGTCCTAAGTGTAAAGTGAAGGAGACACCAAGGCACAAGTGTCTCCTCAGCAGTTGTTCAGCCTTTTTGGCTATTGGAGCCTCTGGTGGGGGTTGGAGGTCCCCCTCCTTGCCTGTCATCCAGCCCGCTGGTTCTTCAGCTGGCTGCCACAGCACTGACACTGCCAAGGAGGAGGAGGCAGGTCCACCAGCTCTACTGGTGCCAAATGTCCTGCATCAGTTCTCCCTCTCTGAGTAGAAACTCTAACTGCTGTTAGGGAAAAAGGGCGAGGACTCAATCTAACTGCTTCCTGCTGAATTGGGTGATGTTAGAAGGGGGCAGTTAGGGTTTCTCTGGAGGGAGAGTGATACAGGGGTTTGTGGACTGGAACCGTCTTTATTGCATGTGGCCTGATGACATTTCTGGAAAACATAAATCTGATTCGTATAATCAGTAATAGGCAAAGGTAGAACAGTGTCAGGTCAGAAGCACTTATTCAGTGATGCTAAAATAAAATCATATTAGGATTTTTCTTGCTGTTTCCTAAATGATAACTTCAAACTTTCTTTTGGCTCACAAGTGTAGGAGGTCTATGGTTGGCTATCTTCATTGTCTGCCTCCATAGAAGATGGAGGGTTCCAGGATTTTACTCGTGAATGATGTATGCAGGAATCTACACCTATAACTTTAACAGCTGTAGAAGAAGACAAGATAACAGTAAAGGGGACTTGCCAAGTTGGGGTTAGGGAAGGTGAATTAGAGGGGAGAGTTTTGATCATGACTAGATCTCCAGGAGGGAAAAGTTCCTGTTTTAGTTAGTATGTCCCTCCCCAAAAGGGGAGCAGGACTTTCAGGAATGATTAGGGAGGCATGAAAGAACAGCAAGTCATCCCAATTGCGGCTTAAAGGCTGGGAGAAAAATGTGGTAATCAGCTTTCCAGACACCCCCTGTATAGTTATGGATTTGGGAGATAAAGACCAGGGTTAGAGAGAAGTACAGAAAAGATTGTTCTAGTGTCCAAAAGAAATTTTATCTCCTGGCGCTCCACTATAAGGCAAACCCGGGGCTCTTGAGGGGTGATGACACATGCTGGAGCCATGAGAATTTGCCCCAGGCACCCTCAGTCCAGTTTGGGCTCTGATGGGGTCACTGTTCCAGGAGGCCTTCACCTTTGGGGACAGGCCACCCTGCAGTGGTCACCCTTGCATTCTGGACAGGGGCCAGGTGGCTTGCCCAGCCAGTGGTGCTGCTGGGGACAGTCTTTTCTGAAGTGGCCAGTCTGACCACATTGGAAGCACTTGTTTTTAGCTCCTCTGGTTTCCCTCGATGGCAGGAATTCTTAAAAGCTTTCAACCTGAGCTATTAAAGACTCAGAGCATCTCTGATTTGCTCCCCCCATCCCCAAACTTGGAGAATAACCTGAGTAGATGTAAAATGCATTCACCACTATAGACGTTCAGTATGTATTAGGAGAATTATAGCCTGCCAAAGCTCTCCAAGTTCTGGGTGGTGTCCTCCACTGGGCTGCTTCATATGGGCCTATCTACTCTGATTGTTCAGCACCCTGGCAGTGGCTCCCACTGTGTGCTGGGCTGGTGGCTTTGTTTCTGTGTAGGAAGAAAGACAAGTTAGCTGCTCAGATCTTGGTCAGCATCAGCTTTCTCAGACATGGGGGAGAGCCTCAAGGGGTTGGTGAATCACTTAGAACAGGCTTCACTGCACAGAATGTCCTGTCTCTGTGCAATGCAGAGCAGGAAGCTTTAGCTGGATCATTGCATCTTCCCCTAGGAGGCAGCTAGCAAAGGTGAGCAGTGAGTGCTGATGGCTGTAGTGATTCTACAGGAATGGCAAGGGGGGATAGCTCCGAGATGAATAATGAAGTGTAAACTCCTCAGATTTCCATGGATTTTTGGGGGTAAGGGGGGAGGAGGGCAGAAGACAGAAAAGAATAAGATTAAACTCTGGGGAGGAGCACAGAGGCAGAGATTTAGTGATTCAAGTTTAATTGTTTCATGGCTTTTTCTTAAAACCACATTTTATTTGAAGCACACAAACTTCTAGTTGTAATTATTTCATTGAGCGTATTTGTTCTTGCTGTGAAAATTTGCAAATGAGACTAAATTTTCCAGTAATGATATTTCTCAGTTGTTGTAATCATATTTCCTCTCAGTGTAACAAATAGGCAACTCACTCGGAATGCTGGTGGTTGTTGGGCCTCTTGAAACCTGGAAGAGTCAAGAAGGGGAGTGAATGATCCCAGGAAAACCTTATTGCTGCACAGCTGGAGGCAATGCTTGCTGTCTAGTCCAGGAAACTTTTTCCCTTTCCCCTCCTTTCCTCTCTGCCTGATTCATTCATCAAACATTAATTAAACATCTCCTATGCACCAGCTGGGATTCAGACATAAATGAGACAAGTATAGTCCATATCTATCCAGCATAGATATGATAGGAGTTGAGAAGTTGCATTCATTTATTTGTCCAATAAATATTCATAAAGTGCCTGATTTTTGATCATCTCTGTACTAGGCATTGAGAAGAGAAGGGTGAAGAAAAGAGATCAACAAATTGCCCTTGCTGTTGTTCAGATTAGCTGGGTGAGGAAGAGATGGCAAGCAAAAAAGTTTATAAAATAAAAATATAATGATGTAATTTGAAGGAATCTTAGTGATCCAATCTACCTGGGTATCTTTCCCCATTGGCTCAAGTTTCATGACTATATTCAACCTAGAATGATTGTGAGTGTGCTTGTGTGTAACCAGGGGAAGGTGTATTTCCTTCCTTATTCACTCTCAAGAGAGAGGGGATAGCTTCCTATGGGAAGCATAAGATCTCAAGTTAATGTTTTACTTCCTTCTTGGTCACTTTTCCTTATCACTAAGAAGACTCAGGGGGTCAATGGGGTTCTTCAAGACTGTGTTGTTGGAAAAGCAAAAAAGCAGCTGCAGAAATAGTGAATTTCAGCCACAGTGGGACCCTCTTATTCTCATTGATTTCAGTGGTGTTGTTTCATTCCTAGTGGCTCTACTCTTTACCTAGAAATCTGAGCCCTACACCTGCTGGAATAGGATTCTGACATTTAATGTCAGAAGTAAGGTAGAAAGAGGCACAAAAATTATTGATTCTACAATAATATGCCTGTGACATAGTGATTTAACCTGTATATATAGGAGGCTGATAGCTACAGCTCTTCCCAAACACCCTGTAGTAACAGACATAAGACCTCTAAGATCCCATTCTCATGTCTACCCCCCTACAGGCCCATCACACCAGACAGAGCAGGCACAAGAGCCCCAAAGACTCTGGCTGCTCTCTATTCATAGGTGTTTAGACAAGACCCTCTCCTTCCCTCTGTAAACAATGCTTATATCATAGGGTTTTATGATCATTTAATGACATATGCCTCATGAAAATTATTTTATTATCAGTAAGCAGCTGAATTTATTGCTGTTATTAGGTTATAGTAGTAATGAAGTCCTTGGTTCTCACTGGTGCTAATGGAGAACCCTAAAGGGATTCATAGCAGATTAGGTTTTTCAGAGATAGCCACAATAGCATGTCCCCTCTCACTTGGGGCTCTGCAGTTTGACCTTGCCATGCCCTTCTCAAGAGGTATATTCTATTTCTCCATGTCCTTGACTCAGAGTTGACCCTGTGACTGCTTTGACAATAGACTATGGCAAAAGTGACCTTGTGCCATAGCTTGTAACCAGACTGGCAATTTCTGCTTCCTGCCTCTTGGTGTTCACTGCCATGTATGAAGTTGAGGCTACCAGATGATGTGCCATACAGAGAGAAAGAAAGACCAGGCAGCAAGGACATTGAGTTGTAGAAATTATCTTGGAAGTAGAATTTCAGCTGAAATTCTGAACTTCCAACCCATTGTATTGTAAAAGTAAAATAAAATAAATGGTTGTGTTATGCTAAGGTTGGGGGGGATAGATTTTGGTTACCCAGCAACAGACAAGTAAACAGTCCTTAGTTCTTTTTCCTCTTCTGGGTTTAATGTGTCTTTTCCTCAGGGACTTGCTAATTGGATTGAATTGAGAAAAGCACAGACTTTTCTAGCCAACGTGGCGTGGTGTTCAAATCTTGACTCTGTCATATGTTTGTGTATTCACATAGTACTTAGAACTTCCTTTAGCTTTCTTATCTATTATAGGACATTATAAGTCCTTGAGGGGTGTGATGGGAGCTATAGTGAGCCAATCCACTGGAAGTGCCTGTGGCATGGTCTGGTCTTAGTACAGTCAGGCATTTGTGAATAGAAGAGCCCCTTGAGGCTCTGTGGGACACCTGCTGCCAAGCCCATAGCCCTGGTGAGGCTAGTTCTTGGCAGCACGAGAGTTGGATCTATTTTGGGGCTTGCTTTTGCAGCTCAGGGCTGCTAAACCTTACTGCATGTGCCAGGGCTCTCTGTGACATCTATGCAAACTCCTTTAATGTCACTCCCTTAATACTTATCTCTGTTTCACAGAGGGGAAAACTGAGGCTCAGATAAGCTAATGTGGCTTGCCTAAGGACTTAACTAGTAATCAAGGAACAAGGTTAAGTAGTCAAGTCCTGGTCACCACATCAATAAGATTTGAAACAATCACGTAGGACTTTTGACTGCAGCACATGGTAGAGACATTAAGAAAGTATCCGAGGGGTATATAATTTTAATATGAAGTCATTGTACAATGATAACTCCTTGAACAACATAAGAAGTTTCAAATTCCATTAAAACTGCAGACACCAGAACTTTCCTCCTGTCAACTGATCATTCTTGGCAAATAGGCTTACATAGCACCTTATTTCTTCCATTACCAGTTGGAGGTTCTTCTGTTCTGAGCATATGTGTTCTTCTGTTCTGGAAGTTTTTCTTGACAGAAGCAGAGAGGTTTTTGACAAACAACTTTAATATTCTTTGTGTCTGTGTGGCTGGCTCTAATAATCCTGCAAGCTTACAAGGTCACTGTTAAGATTAAATCTGAGTCATCAGAGGCAGATGTTGACACATCATTATTTAAATCCTGAGCTGCTGAAGGACTTCCATCCCCATGAGCTATGATTCACTTGTCCAAATGAACACCCCAAATTCTACACAGCTTGCTGAGCAGGGACTCTGGACTCTATTAGGGAAAAAGCTTTCCTTGCTTTGTGTGGTGAGAAGGCCCTACTTTCTGTTGCCTAGAAAGTGTGGCAGATAGGGAGAAGGGGTGTTTCAGAAGATCTGGGATCTTTCTCTCTTCTCTTGTTGTGGCTTTATTTTTTCCACCTTTGACTCATAAACTTTCTTATGTATTTATTTATAGGTTTTGGTTTTTATTTTTGATTGAGTTATAATTTTTAAAGCAAAACATATAAGCATTCAACTTGATGAAATTTGAAAAATATGAATGTATACTCCAAGTGAGCACCATCTGATCACAGTATGGAGTAGTTTCACCACCCCCCTGAGCTCTTCTCAGTCAACAACTCTTCAAAGTAACCATTATTCTGACTTCTGACACCATAAATTAGTTTTACTGGTTCTAGGCTTTCATGTAAAAGGAATCAAATGACAAGTACTCTTTGTGTCTATCCCTTCACTCAGCAAAATGCCTATGAGATTTAACTATGCTATGTGTATCAGTAATTGGTTCCTTTTTATTGTTGACTAGTATCCCATTGCATGACTATACCATAATTTGTTCCTTCTCTTATCAACGGACATGCGAGCCCTTTTCGGACTGGCTATCCTAAATAAAGCTACTATATCTATTCTAGTATACCTCTTTTTGTAGACTTATATTTTCATTTCTCTTGAGTAGATTCCTAGAAATGGGATTCCTGATTCATAGAATAGGTGCATGTTCAATTTTATCAGAAACTATCAAATCATTTAAATATAGTATTTTTAGTCTTTTAAAAATAGCTTTTCTGGAGGGTTTCTACTGGTTTTTCAATTTAGTTTTAATTTCAATTTTCCAGACGAATAATGATGTTGACCTCTTTTAATTAAGCTTATTGGCCATTTATATATCTGTTCTTTTTATGAGAGTCTGTCTGAATATTTTGTGATAGTGAATTGAGCTGCTATAAACATTTGAGTACAAATGTCTTTATGGTAAAATAGTTTTTTTTCTTTTGGGTAGATACCTAGTAATGGGATTGCAGGATCAAATGGGAGGTCTACTTTTTGTTCTTTGGGAAGTCTTATTTCTTTCCATAAAGGCTGTACTAGTTTTCAGCCCCACCAACAGTGCATGAGTGTTCCCTTCTATCTGTACCCACACTAGAATCTGCTGATTTGCAACCTTATGACATGGGCCATTCTCCATGGGGTTAGGTGATATCTCAGAGTGGTTTTCATTTGCTTTTCTCTGATGTTTAGAGATAATGAGCATTTTTTCATGTATTTGTTGGCCATTTGTCTGTGTTTGTGAGAAAAGATTTAGTTAATGTCTCTTGCCCAGTTTTTGACAGGTTACTTGCTCTATTCTTGTTGATTTGCTTATATTCTTTATAGATTCTGGTTATTAGCCCTTTGTCAGAATCATACATGCAAATATCTTCTCCCATAATGCAGACTGTCTCTTTGCTTTGTTGATTGTGTCCTTAGCTGTGCAGAAACTTGCACCAGGTCCTCCCTCATCCCCCCTTTTTTTTGTCACAATTGCCAATGGAGTCTTGTTTGTAAATTCTTTCCTAGGCAAGAAAGATTCAGAGTTTTCCACACAATTTCTTCTTGAATTTTTATAGTTTTATGTCTTAGATTTAAATCTTTTATCCATTTTGTGAGTTAATTTTTATAAGTGGTGAGAGGTATGGGTCCAGTTTCAGAAGTGGCTAACCAGTTCTCCCAGCACCATTTATTAAATAAGGATTCTTTTCCCCATCATATGCTTTTGTTCGCTTTATCAAAGATCAGATGGCAATATGAAGCTGATTTTAACTCTAGGTTCTCTATTCTGTTCCATAGATCAATGTCTCTATTTTTATGCCAATACTATGCTGTTTTGATCACTATATACTTATAGTATAATCTGAAGTCTAGTAATGTGATGCCTCCAGATTTGTTCTTTTTTGCAGAATTGTGTGGGCTATTGGGGGTTTTTGTTTGGATCCATATGATCCACCACTTACAAAAAGTCAAAGTGTGACTTGGTATTTTAATGGGATTACATTAAATCTATAGATTGCTTTGGGTATTATAGATATTTTAACAATGTTGATTCTTCCCAGCTATGAGCATGGTGTATTCTTTCATTTGGTAACAACCTCTTCTATTTCTTTACTCAGTGTTTTATAGTTCTCTCTGTAGAGATATTTCACTTCCTTGTTAAGTATTTTCCTAGGTATTTCATTTTCTTGGATGCTACTATGAAGAGAATTGTGTTCTTGATTTGATTCTCAGCTTGCCTGCTGTTGGCATGCATAATGGCTACTGATTTGTGAACATTGGTTTTATATCCTGAGATGTTACTGTATTTCTTGATCACTTCCAGGAGTCTTGTGGTGGGGTCCTTGGGATATTCTAAGTATAAGATAATATCATCAGCAAAGAGCAATAGTTTGACCTTGTCAATCCCCATTTGGGCATCCTTGGTATGTTTCTCTTGCCTGATTGCATTGGCTGGGACTTCCAGCATTGTTGAATAGTGGTGATAGTGGACAGCCTTGTCTGCTTCCAGGTCTAAGTGGAAATGCTTTTGGTTTTTCTCCATTCAATATCATATTGGCTGTGGATTTGTTGTAGATAGCTTCTATTAGCTTAAGAAATTTCCCATCTATGCCTATTTCCTTGAGTGTTTATATTAAAAAAAAGATGTTGAATTTTGTCAAATGCTTTTTCCGCATCTATCGAGATGATCAGATAGTCTTTGTTTTTACTTCTGTTTATGTGATGTTTATGGATTTGTGTATGCTGAGACAGCCTTGCATTTCTGGTTGTGATGCATTATCTTTTTAATGTGTAGCTGAATTCTGTTTGCTAATATTTTATTGAGTATTTTTGCATTAATATTCATTAATCATATTGGTCTGTAGTTTTAGTTTTCTTTTATTGTTGACTCCTCTCCTGGTTTTTGTATCATGTTGATGTTTGCTTTGTAGAAGGAGTTGGGGAGAGTTCCTTCCTTTTTAGTGTTTTGAAAAAGATTCTTCAATATAAGTATACATTCTTCTTTCAAGGTTTAGAATTCTGGTATAAAACTGCCTGGTCCAGGACTTTTTTGGGAGGCGGGGAGAGATTTTTTTATTGTTGGTGCAATTTTGGTACTGTTATTGGTTTGTTCAATAGTTCTGTTTAATCTTATTTGAGTCTTGGGAGGTAGTGTGATTCCAAGAATTGGTCTATTTCCTCCATGTTTTCAAATTTCTAGGCATAGAATTTTTTTTATAGTATTTAGTGATGATCTCTGTGGTATCTGTTGTTATTTACCCCTTTTCATTTCTGATTGAACTTATTAGAGATCTTACTTTTCAGTTTCTAGTTAATCTGGTAGAGGGTTTATAATTTTAATTTTATTTTCAAAGAACCACACAAAGTCATAGAAACTAAACAACTTTTTGCTGAATTACAACTGAGTTAGTAGGAGATAAAAAAAAGGAAATTATTAGATTCCTTGAACAAAATTTCAATGAATTCACTAGCTATCAAAATCTGTAGTATACTGCAATCTCAATCCTAAGAGAGAAATTTATCAAATTAAATGCTCACATCCAGAAATCTGAAAGAGCACAAATCAACATTTAATGAATAATTTCAAGGAACTAGGAAAAGAAGAGAATCCAATCCCAAACCAAGCAGAATAAAAGAATTAACCAAACTTAAATCAGAACTAAATAAAATTAAGAAAAAAGAACCATTCAGAAGATTAATGAAACAAAAAGTTGGTTTTTTTTTTTTTAAAAAAAAACCATTTCAGATTGTTGTTTAGTTTCTATGACTTTGTGTGGGGATGGATGTTTCTATTGGAATTGAGTACTACTTAATTTTGTTGTCTATAAAGATACAAAGTATAATTTCTATTCTTTTAAATTTGTTGAGGTTTGATATGTATCCTAGGATATGATTGATCTTGGAGAATGATCCTTGAGCTGATGAAAAGAATGTATATTCAGTAATATTGGGTTGAAATGTTTTATATATGTCTGTTAAGCCCATTTGTTCTAGTGCAGTGTTTAAGTCCATCATTTCTTTGTTTAGTTTCTACTTGGAGGATCTATCCAGTTCTTTTGGTGGAGTTTTGAAGTCCCCAATTATTATGGTGTTGTAGGTTATCATATTGTTTAAATCAAGTAGGGCTCATTTTATAAATCTATGGGCCTTAATGTTGGGTTCATACATATTTATGATTGAAATAGGCCCTCACTGTATTGTTCTCTTGACTAGTATATAATGTACATCTTTGTCTTTCTTTACTTTTGATGCTTTAAAGACAATTGGGAAATTGAAATGAAAAGCATTGTGACTCTCACTTTATTTTGGTTTCCATTTGTGTGTAATATTATTTTCCAACCTTTCACTCTGAGTCTTGATTTGTCCCTGGGGGTCAAATGTGTTTCCTGAAGAAACAAAAATGCTTGGCTTATACTTTTAAACCAGTCTATCAGACCAGTACTATATGCACACCAATGTGCCTCTTCAAGCAATTCACTTTTATTGAGATTATTGATGAGTAGGGTGGAGTTCTGTCATCTTATTGCATAGAGGTCTATTGCCTTGTTTTATCATTTGGGCCATTGTGGAAGGTAGGCTTTGTCCATTGGCTTTGAAGTGAAAGTTTTGAAGGTAAAGTGGAAAACCACCAATTCCTTTATTTTTATGGTCTTTATTTTGCTGATGGTCTCTTGCATTGGTGTGCATATAGTACTGGTCTGAGTACTTCCTGCAGTGCAGGTCTGGAAGTGGCAAATTTTCTCAGTGTCTGTCAACAATTTGATTTTTTCCTTAGATATGAAACCTAGTTTTGGAGGATACAGAATTCTAGGCTGGGAGTTGTTTTGTTTGAGAAGATTGAAGGAGGGAGGCCACTCTCTTCTAGCTTGTAAACATTCAGCTTTCAATTTATGGGTTTTCCCTTTCAGGTTATCTTTTATGCTGATACCTGGGTGCTTGCAGAATTTTTGATTTGGTCAAGTTAATTGCAATGTGTCTAGGAAATGCTTTTGAATTGCATCACTCTAAGATTTAATATCTGTCTAGTGGATGCCTGAATCTTTGGTGATGCTCGGGAAATTTTCAGTTATAATATCATCAACTAGGGTTTCTTGGTCATTGAGGCATGAGAGTCTCATGTAATTGAGACTCTCTTCTTGTTCAGGGATAACTATAATTTATATATTTATACACTTCATATAGTCCTATAATTCTATAAGGATTGCTCTGCTTTACTTTCTTCTTTTCTATCTCTTTAAATGACTGGGTTAGCTCAGGAGCTTTGTCTTCAAGCTCTGAAATTTTCTTCCCCATAACTTAATATGTTTTTGAAATCTTTTACTATCCTTTGAAACTCCTGGAATGACACATTTGATTCTTTAAGCTCTGCTATATCCTTTTTAATTTGTCAAGGTCCTTGGAGACTTTGTCTCATTTTTCATTTATTTCTTGGTCAATTTCTGGATTAGGAATTGGTGGTTTTCCACTTTCCCTTCAATTATATTCATGATTTTTGACATTCACAACCTGAATTCCATTTCTGTCATTTCCATGATTTCTTTATCGTTTGGATCTTCTGTGGTTGCTGCATTGTGACCCTTGGGGGGAGTCAATATTTTCTGATTTTTCTTATTGCCAGTGTTTTGTGTTAATTCCTCCTCATGTATAGTTTCTTCTTTATTTTCTTCCCCTACCTCTCTTACTTCTTTCCCTGTGATCTTTGCCTCTATGCTTTGAGGTTGAAATGGTCTGAGATTGGCTGGTAAGAAGTTGCCCCTAAAGCACCATATTGGAGCCCCCCTATAATTGAGACTTTTGATGTACAATTTCTGGAGGTTGGGGGAAGTAGCAATTAGATTGAAGTTGCATCTTCCATCATTAAAGTGTTGGACTCTTGGATGCATCTAGAGCTCATTTGAGGAGCTAATTTGAGGAGGTGCATATTATGATTTAATTTGAGGAGGTGCATATTATGAAATGCTTGATTTTCATATAAGAAAAATAAGACTATTTAAGAAAACATCAAACACTTTCTATGTATAATTCTATTAATAAAAGCTTGATTGTTTATTATAGGATGTGGATTGCTATGCTGACATAAGGGAGCAGAATTTGAAGAGGATGGAAAAGACATACTAATATGGATAGAGACAGCATATAAACACTTCATAAAAGAACACTGATTTTTGGAAATATGCTCAAGATGTGTATAGTGTGTTCTGTGGTATCAATAAAATTTCCTGAGTCTTTGTGTCAGATTGTCTTATTTTTTAGATTTTCCATTTTATCCCTTATTGCATTTTCCTCAGTTATAATTAAGTTTGTTTATTCATTTGTGCATTCATTCATTCATCAAAAAACAGTTTTTGATAGAATATATCTCCATATTCTGAAGGATCTTTGAAGGAATAAAACATTTGGTCTCAGGGTTATTTTAGGAAAGTAGCAGTACAATCCTTCCACTGGCTGACTCTTCCCCTGACCCTAATTAGTCTGCATTTAATCACTTTATTCAGGAACCTCAATACTGGGGAAGTTTAATATAAAGAATTATTAAGCTATGATAAGACACTATGTATAAAGGTAGAAAAAGAGTGCTAAAAGTTCCCTAAGGAAGGAAAAATTTGAAAGGAAGTGTTTATATCTCACTGAAGATGGTCTGGTTGCAGAGTTCTGGGTAATGAAATTTGCTGGATTGCAGGGGCCAGAGCTAGAGCACAGAGATTGAGCAAACAGCAATAATCTTAAGGGGCACAGGTGAGCTGAGGCTGGGAGTTATGTGTGTAGAGGACTTGGGGAGTTTCCACTATAGGAGTAAGGCTCAGAGTGGGCAGACTCTCTGAGTGGAGGGTGTAATAAGGTTGTTCCTGGGCCTACACCAAGGCTGTGAGATTGCTGGATAACTCTCTACTTTGGGTGTGCAGCTGGGGAAGAATGCCACTGAACGGACCCACCCATGTGCATTGATAACATGTAACTATGGTTTGAAAAAGGAAAACAGCAAGCAGAATCAAAAAGAGAAGCCCTTTTCATCTGCAATGTCCTACCATCACCCTCTATTGGCAAACCTTAAAATTGTGCTCATTGTAAAGGAACAATGTTTAAAGGGTCCAGTCCATTACCACAGAGTAGGCATTGATGGATGAATTTGAGCTACAAGCTGATAAATTAATAATTGGACCACTGTCTTGGTTGTGGTTTACCTTGTGAAATCATACTATATTTGACTTTCATTCCCATCCCCAAAGAGGCTTCACTGATTGTAAAGCTGGGATGTTGTTCAAAGTGTTCTAGAGAGCTGTCTCTTTGGAAGGGATGGCTCCCTGTGCCTGGGTTAGTAGCACTGTTTTAAACTCTAGCCTTTCCCGTGAAAGGCAGTTTTTTTTATCTATTTGGTTTACAGACTTAGAATAACAAGAAAATGGGTTTGAGTCTGGGGTGGGCTACTTGCCAGATGTGAGTTCAGGAACAAAGTTATATCTAATAGTGCTTTGGGACTGGCTCTAGAGTTACAGTTATCATTGGTTTACCCACCAATCTCTGAAGCAGGGGCCAATATATTTTTCTGGGAAAGAGTTGAGTAGTAAACATTTTAGTCTTTGAAGGTCACGGGGTCTCTGTCGTGACTATCCAACTCCACCTCTGTAGTACAAAATCATCCATCAGCAATGAACAAGTGAATGAGCATGGCTTTGTGTGAGGATGTCTGGTATTGGACCTAACTGTGCTGGGACCATTGTGTCTCTAGGAGCAGCTTGTCTCTCGGGCTAGACTGACCACCCCCTTTACAGGGGTAATTTTATCTCAGGCTTCATTTGTCTACCCTACTATGAGCCTTGGTTGGAGTCCCTGAAAACATCATAACGAATTGTGCTATCTTTAAATCTGGAAGATTCAGGGTCAGAGGTCCGGTTGCTTCCTACCTAGAATGTCTTAGACTTTTTATTTGAATTTTGTCTTTAGGATTCAGCTCTGCAAAATCAGTAAAGTGGTAGCTTTTGCTAAGCGACAGAAAAGCAAGATTCTGTTATTAGTAGATAGCCCCTGCAGTGATGTGACATAGGACAAAGAAGATCTATTTCCCTATTTAAGCTGCCACCAGTAAACTATCCTAGCTATATTGTTTTATGGTTGCTATAGCTACTAAAGGTAAATAGTTATCACTATGGTCAAAGAATCATCTGTTATTGTCATGAGTGAATTTTCTTGGCCAGAGAAGATACCAAATTTGAATATATTAGACAGTGCATTTTAAGGAAAAGTAGGAGCTAATAATGTAAAACATTAAACTAATCACCTACTGTGTCTGAGAAAGAGAGAGTGAGAGAGAGAAAGAGAGAGAGAGAAGAGAGGGAGAAGCTTCTCAGGCAGACACCTGCCACATGAGTCAATTCTGGGCTGGTGTATGAGCTTGGTCTATTTACTCACCTTACCAGCTCATGTGACAAGGTAGCCACAGCACCCTGGCAATTTCCTGTGTCTTTTTATTTATTTATTTTTGTTCTTGTTGTTCTATTTAAATTCTCGGGCAGAAGAGTTGATTCCAAGATATTTATGCCCTTTTGATAACTTCTGCTTAAGCTGCTTCTTTGACAGACAATTTCTAATTAAACAAGTATAATAAGCTGTGGAAACACTGCAGCTCTCGGTGCTTTTCCTGTGGCATCTCACATCCCAAAAAGCCACATCCTGTAACTTGCAGATACATTTTTAGGAACTGTCTCTGTGAAGTTGCCTTGGTTGTTTCTCCAGAGATGTTGGTTAGGCTAACACCTCCATCTTCTTTTTTTTCTTAGTGGAAACTATTTTTAGGCAGAAAATTAATTATAAGGGATTTTAGGTCAGAGATATTTGTATTTCTTTGCAGTAAACTCTGCCCTATCTTAGGAATGTTGCAACAATCAGTTAAGTAGCTGAGATAGGGGTATGAACTTTGGTCTTTCTGACACCATACATTCTAGGAAATAAAAGAAAAATAAAAAGAAGCAAAAGCCATAACAACAACAATAATAACAGAAGTGACAAAGAAATAAACCAAGATGTCTGGTGTTTGATTTTGGGTGTAAGATTGGACTTGGATTTGAGGAAGGAGGGTTATTACAGTGGTAATATTCAGGAAGCTATTGGAAATGTGGCCTGGAACTTGGGTGACAGTGCTGAGTAGAAATTTCATTGTAAGAGTCTTTGGGTTGGGGCTTCATTCGTTCATCCAACATCCCTCGGTTAGCTTCATTCAATGACATTTTTTATAGGTAATGGAGGAAGAAGCATTAAGGTGGAGTCCAGCCAAGCTTTCTACACTGAGTTTTGCCTTTATACTTGCTGTGTGCCTTTGGGCAATTGGTTTGACCTCTCTGAATCTAGAAAGAATATGAATTTTGTGGCAGTGGGAGGCATTTAGGCACACCTGGACTTGTTCACATGGCAGGCATGGGATTCCAAGAGAATATGGAAACAGCTCAGGTCTCCTGAGCCCCAGTCTCAATGGCTCATCTGTCACATTCCATTGATCAAAGCACGTTACATGGCCAGCCCTGTGGGAAGAGCTGTAAAATAACATTGTGGAGAAACAAGGGAAGAGAGATGAGAGTGCTTGTAGCAGTCTGTAACAGCATGATTTTCATTCTGAAATCTTCAAGGAAAATAACTGGTTAATATAATGTGGTGTTTTAGGTATGCGATCTACCTGTGTGTGATATCAGCCAGGAGGAGAGGCAGGCTAAGACAGTAGACAGACCACTGGACAAGGAAGCAAAACTTACTAGCTGTGGGGCTTTGGACAAAATGCTTAACATGTTGGAAGCTCAGTTTTTTGGTTGTAAGATTCCAAAACCCTTTATTAAGCCTGTTCTCTTCCGGGCACTAGAACTCCAGATAGAGCAAAGAGAGTGTGATCCTTATGAGTTTCTGTTTGAGTGTGTCAGTGATGTGGGGAGTGAGGGGTCTTAGTGGTAGCCACTTTTGGCAATAAAGGGTCATCTTGTTTAAAATACACCAGGCCCTTGCTTGCTGTTCAGGTCACTGGTGAGCCGGCGTTTCACCAAGGGAGCTCTAGTAATGGCAGATGAACAGTGTTTCTTACACTCTGAGGCAGGAGTTTCCCCATGGGAAATCTTCTCTTGTTAGCTCAACTTTTGAATTACTCGACCCCTATGGGGGTTGGTAAAGCCTTCAAGTGCATCTGTATTCTGCTTGCTTGTCCTGGTTGATTTTCAACTTTGTTTTCCAGCTGTGAAAAACATATGTACGGGTGGCAGTAATTGGGAATTTAATAATTTTTTGATGTTTCTTGTGGTGCTTGGGAAATCCACTGAGAAGGATATATATTTTTTCATTGTTTCCCCATTCTGTGCTAAAACTGTACATGAATTTTATTTTCTCTTTCTCTTTTTTTACTTTTTAAGCACAAGGCAGCATAACTTTGAAGTCAAGTTTCCTTTTTGGAGGGTGTGTGCATTGGTTCTTTATTTTCTCCTTTTGTTTTTATTGTTATAGCATTCTTTATTATTTTTTTTCTAAGTCATTTTAGAAATAAAAAAGATGTGGGAAGAAAAACCCACAGCAGAAATGGAGATTTAAATAATCTGAGAGTTGTCTCCCCATAAGAATTGCTCTTGTGGCTGTGCTGGGATTCTTGTGTTTTTTTACTTGGTGTTATTTGATTACTGGGTCATCAAAACTTTACCAGCTCTATTATACTGACCCCCCAAAGCTTGCAAGTAGCAGTAGAATTTCAAATACTGCTGTTATGTCATTTGAGCTCTAGCTTCATCTCTGAGGGAAGCAGTGTGGTAGAGTGGAAAGTTTTTGAAAGGAGAATGAAGATGTTAGGTACTGTGAAGGTCCTCTGGGCCTTCTCTCTTCACCTTAAGATATAAGCCTTCTTACCTAATTACTGAAAAATATTTTTAAGACTTAAAAGGATATCTCATGTTCTTATTTCATGGACCTTCATTAAGAACCATTTAAGGATTCTGTGAGGCCTTATTATAAATAAATACGCTATTTTTATTAGGCTTAAAAATTAAAAATAATGCATCTCTTCTCCCCCATAGCAATTTCAACTCTTCCTTTGATGAAGTCCCATGTACTGAGCTCACAAAGTGGGAACTGCTGAGGTCTTGCCCAGCTTTCACTTATCATGAAATTTAGTTACAATCCAATGATTGTTAAAATATGATCTTGCAGAACTAACAGGAGGCTGAGGATGCAGAGAGGTGAGAGAGCAGAGATCAAAGTTGTCTTTCAATGTAGGCAGTCTTTAAACATTGGTCTTTACTCATTATGTGGGTCAATGTGTTTGTCAAATGTAGTAGCATGTTAATTTCAGTTTGTGTCCTAATTCCCTCACTTGCATGTTGGAGACACAAGTGGCATCTCGCCATTTAGAGATGCTGTCTGTGAGTTTCAGGGTGGATCGACTCATCTCTGCTCCTTTCCAAACTTTTTTGCCCCTGTTCCAAATATGAGAGGAAGATGGAGTCTCAGAGGTATGGAATGGGGGTATAGGGGTATGAACTATAGTTTCTTTTGGTTGTTTGGAGGAGGACCATTAACACACTTTATGGGAGAATTCAAAAATATGAATGTATGTTGGACTTGCTTTCTGTGATTGGACCTCCTCACGTTATTGATGCTTGGGGTATCTGGGCTTGTCCATGAGTTAATATTGTAGAGCAGCAGTTCTCAACTGGTGAGTCGTGACCCACAGGAATTGTATTAAAGGGCTGAGGCATTAGGAAGGTTGAGAACCACTGTTATAGAGGGAGATCGGCACCTGTGCCAGAAAAGCTCAGGAAGCACAATGTTCATGCCCTTACTACTGCAACCACTTGCCTAATACTCTTAACTAACATTTATTAAGTAGTTATAACACTGCCAGGAAAAGTGCAATTACATTTTGCTTGATGTTGAGAATAGCCCTTCACTGTAGGTAGTATTGTTACCTTCATTTGGCCAATGTGAAATCTGAGGCAATAAGCTTCTTTTGCCTTCCTCACCCAGCTGGTAAGTGGTAGCAATGTGATTTGAAGTGAGCCAGCTAGCCTCCAGTGTCCATCTGAAAACTTGTGCTGTGTTAACTCCACATATTGTGTCTAACCCCAACATGGCAAGGAATAAAACACTTTCAACTAGTTTGCATTCCTACCCCTAGTTAAAGCTCCTTTCAGGTGATTTTGGTCATAGTTGCAGATGTGGTGGGTCATGAATGCTGATGAATCTTTCAGAGTAGAATCTTTGGAGGTCCAACTGAGTATATGATAGTGGAGTGGGTATGTTGCAGCAATTCCTTTGTGTTACCCACAAGACCTCCATGTACTGCCCATGTCTGACCCTAACTTGATTTTTGAACAATATCCCTTTGCACTTTTTATTTTAGCAAGGTCAGAAACTTGTAGTTTCCCAAATACACAGTGCTCTCTTGCTGCTTGGGATGTTGGCCTCCTTCACCATCCCTCACATGGAGATGTTCTCTGTCCCATCAGGCTGGACCAGATGCCTTACCTGGGTACTCTCTTGACGTTCTTCTCTGGTTTGCATGGTTCCCTGGAAGTCCTTACTCGCAGTCTAAAGTGAAACACCTTGGACATTTACGGTAGCAAATCAAAATGATTTGTTTCATGTCTGTTTCCTCAAGTTCTCTAGAACAAGGGCTGGATAGAGAAAATGTTTCATACATGTTTGACATGTTGCCAGACTCAAACAATTCTGGATAATAGATTGAACTATATGAAATTGCTATTTTCACCTGTATCTCAAATATATATATATTATTCCCCCCCGCCAGCGAGCATTTTCATTCTGTACTCTCCTGGGGTCCTCCCCTGCTGCACACACCAAGGGTTTTCCTACCTATCTTTTTTTTTTATTTATTTTTATTTTTTTTAATAATTTTATTGAATCATAATTATGTACATTGGTGCAATCACAGGGCACGATTCATATACATTCAGAAATATTTTGATCATACTGTTACAGATATCCTTCATGGCATTTCCT
>CAUYON010122691.1:0-32748 GCA_963573935.1 Arctocebus calabarensis | reverse complement strand
AGAAAATAAAAATGATAGACCAATATCACTAATGAATATTGATGTAAAAATATTGAACAACATCCTAATAAACAGAATCCAGCAATACATCAAACAAATTATACAGCATGACCAAGTGGGTTTTATCCCAGGGTCTCAAGGCTGGTTCAATATACGTAAATCTATAAATATAATTCAGCATGTAAACAAATTAAAAAACAAAGACCATATGATTCTCTCAATTGATGCAGAAAAAGCTTTTGATAATATGCAGCATCCCTTTATGATCAGAACACTTAAGAAAACTGGTATAGGCTCAGCACCTGTGGCTCAACGGGCTAAGGCGCCAGCCACATACACCTGAACTGGTGGGTTCGAATCCAGCCCGGGCCCGTCAAAACAACAATGATGGCTGCAACCAACAAAATGGCCAGGCGTTGTGGCAGGCGCCTGTGGTCCCAGCTACTTGGGAGGCAGAGGCAAGAGACTCGCTTGAGACCAGGAGTTGGAGGTTGCTGTGAGCTGTGATGCCACAGCACTCTATCCAAAGTGAGGCTTGAGGCTCTGTCTCAAAAAAAAAAAAAAAAAAAAAAAAAAACTGGTATAGAAGGGACATTTCTTAAACTGATAAGAGGCCATCTACATCAAACCCACAGCCAATATTGTATTGAATGGAGTTAAATTAAAATCATTTCCACTCAGATCAGGAATGAGGCAAGGTTGCCCATTGTCTCCACTGCTTTTTAACATTGTAATGGAAATCTTAGCCATCTCAATTAGGCAAGAAAAGATACTTAAGGGTATCCATATAGGGTCAGAAGAGATCAAACTTTCACTCTTCGCAGATGATATGATTATATGTCTCAAAAACACCAGAGATTCTACTACAAAACCCTTAGAAGTGATCAAGGAATACAGCAGCTTTTCAGATTACAAAATCAACACTCATAAGTCTGTAGCCTTCATATACACCAACAATAGTCATGCTGAAAAAACAGTCAAGGACTCTATTCCATTCACAATAGTGCCAAAGAAGATGAAATACTTGGGAGTTTACCTAACAAAGGACATGAAACATTGCTATAAAGAAAACTATGAAACTCTTAAGAAAAGAAATAGCTGAAGATGTTAACAAATGGGAAAATATACCATGCTCATGGCCGGGAAAAACGAACATTGTTAAAATGTCAAACTACCCAAAGCATTATACAATTTTAATGCAATCCATACTAAACCTCCTCTGTCATACTTTAAATATGAAAAAATAATACTTTATTTTATATGGAATCAGAAAAACCCTCAAATCGCCAAGACATTCCTCAGAAAAAAAAACAAAGCAAAACAGGAGGAATCACACGACCAGACTTCAGACTATACCATAAATCAACAGTGATCAAAACAGCATGGTACTGGCACAAAAAAGGACAGGTAGATGTACGGAACAGAATAGAGAACCAAGACATGAACCCAGCTACTTACCGTTACTTGATCTTTGACAAGCCAATTAAAAACATTTGGTGGGGGAAATATTCCCTATTTAACAAATGGTGCTGGGTGAACTGGTACAAGACTAAAACTGAACCCACACCTTTCACCATTAACTAAGATAGACTCTCACTGGATGAAAGATTTAAACTTAAGACATGAAACTATATAAGCACTAGAAAAAAAGTACAGGGAAAACACTAAGAAATCGGCCTGGGCGAATATTTTATGAGGATGACCCCTGGGCAACTGAAGCAACACCAAAACTACATTACTGGGATCTGATCAAACTAAAACGCTTCTGCACAGCCAAGAACACAGTAAGTAAAGCAAACAGACAGTCCTCAAAATGGGAGAGATATTTGCAGGTTATGCCTCTGACAAAGGTTCAATAACCAGAATACACAGAGAACTCAAACATATTAGCAAGAAAAGAACAAGTGATCCCATCTCAGGGTGGGCAAAGGACTTGAAGAGAAACTTCTCTAAAGAAGACAGGCACATGGCCTACAGACACATGAAAAAATACTCATCATCCTTAGTCATCAGAGAAATGCAAATCAAAACTACTTTGAGATATCATCTAACTCCAGTAAGATTAGCCACATCACAAAATCCCAAAATCAGAGATATTGACGTGGGTGTGGAGAAAGGGGAACACTTCTACACGGCTGGGAGAAATGCAAACTAATACGTTCCTTTTGGAAAGATGTTTGGAGAACACTTAGGGACCTAAAAATAGACCTGCCATTCAATCCTGCAATACCTCTACTGGGTATATATCCAGAAGACCAAAAATCACATTATAACAAAGATATTTGTACCAGAATGTTTATTGCAGCCAATTCACAATTGCTAAGTCATGGAAGAAGCCCAAGTGCCCATCGACCCACAAATGGATTAGTAAATTATGGTATATGTACACCATGGAATATTATGCAGCCTTAAAGAAAGATGGAGACATTACCTCTTTCATGTTTACATGGCTGGAGCTAGAACATATTCTTCTTAGCAAAGTAGCTCAAGGATGAAAGAAAAAGTATCCAATATACTTGGCTTTCTACTATGAAACCAAGTGATATAATATAATTGGAAAGCTATAACCCAATTATAGCCCAAGAATATGGGGAAAGGGGATGAGGAAGGGAAAGGAGGAGAGAAGAAGGGGGGAGGGAGGGTCATTTGTGGGACCACACTGATGGTGCAACTTACAAAGGTACATGTGAAATTTACTAAATGTAGAATACAAATGTCTTAACACAATAACCAAGAAAATGCCATGAAGGCTATGTTAACCTGTTTGATGAAAATATTTCAAATTGTATATAAAACCAGCACATTGTACTAGATGACTGCATTAATGTACACAGCTATGATGTAATTTAAAAAAAAAAGAAGTGTTGATTGAGGCCAGGAGTTTAAGGCTACAATGAGCTATAATGATGCCACTGCACTCTTGCTTGGGCAACAATGACCTTGTCTCAAAAACTAAACAAAATATAAATTAAATTAAAATACCTAATGAAAACATAAAAGAAATAAATTAAAGAGACTCCAAAGAGATTGAAAGATATCTCATTCACATATATATTAGACATATTAATATTTTTAAAAGTCCACACTACCCAAAGTGATCTACAGATTCAATACAATCCCTATGAAAACACCAATGACATTCTTTAAAGAAATATAAAAAGCAATCTTAAAATTCATATAGAGTCATGAAAGACCCTAAATAGCCAAAGAAATGAATAAGAAAAAAACAAAGCTGGAAGCATCACATTACCTCACTTCAAAATATAGTACAAAGCTATATTAACCAAAATGGCATAGTACTGGCATAAAAACAAGACACAGACCAATGGAGCAGAATAGAGAACCCAGAAATAAATCCACACATTTGGTAGCCAACTCATTTTTGACAAAGATGCAAAGAACATACGTTGGGGATAAGACAGTCTCTTAAATAAATCATACTGGGAAAATTGGATATCTACATATAAATGAATGAACCAAGACCTCTTTTTCTCACCATACACAAAAATCAATCCAAAAAGTATTAAAGAATTAAACCTAACCACTGGAAGCTATACCATTACTACATAAAAAAAAAAATTGGAGAAATGCTTCATAACATTGTCCTAAGTAGGGATTTCTTGAATAAGACCTATTATTGTTAAGTGAAATAAGCCAGGCACAGAAAGACAAATATCACAAATTCTCACTCATATGTGGGACCTAAAAACAAAAAAAATGATCTCATGCAGGTATTGAACAGAATGGTAGGTATTCAACAGAATGGTAGGTACCAGAAGCAAGAAAGGGTAGAGGGAACAATGAATGAAGAGAGGTTGATTAATGGATACAAAAATACAGTTACATAGAAGGAAAAATTTCTAGTGTTCAGTAGACTATGGTTAATGAGTATAGTTAATAGTAATTTATTGTATATTTCAAAATAGCCAGAGGATTTTGACTATTCCCAACACACATGCACACACAGACAAAAAAAATGATAAATGTTTGAGGTGATGGATATCACAATACCCACTTTTGATCATTACACATTGCATGCTTATTCTCATTATCATATGTACCACATAAATATGTACAACTATTATGTAGCCTTACAAATTAAAATTTTTAAAAATTTTAAACTTAAATAAAAACCCGTCAAGTTAGAGCCCTATATACAAGAAAAATATATAATTTTAAAATGAAGGCAAAAATTTTGGTAGAAAAAATTGAAAGTATTCATTACATACAGACCTGCAGAAAAGAAATGTTGGAGAGAATCTTTGAGAGACAAAATATCATACCAGATATAAATACAAATTGCACAAAGAAATGACTGGTACCAGAAATGTCAACTATAAGAGTAAATCTACATTTTTCATTACTATTTAAACTCATTAAAGATAAAATTTTTATACAAAAATAGGTCAAAGGAAAATATGATATCAGTAATACAGAATCCAAAAAGGAGAGATGGAAGTTAACTATTGTAAGCTTCTCATACAATAATTGAAATGGTGTAGTTATCAGTTGAAGGTTGACTATAATAATTTAAAGATGTATTCTATAAATCCTGAAGCAATGAATAAAGTAATAAAACAGAATTATAGCTATTAAGCAAAGGAGAAAATATGAATCATAAAAAATATGTGAATAGTCCCAAAGAAGTCTGAAAAAGTAAAAATAAAGAAAAAATGAGACAACTGAAATCAAAAAGCA
Source organism: Arctocebus calabarensis (assembly GCA_963573935.1). Taxonomy (NCBI): domain Eukaryota; kingdom Metazoa; phylum Chordata; class Mammalia; order Primates; family Lorisidae; genus Arctocebus; species Arctocebus calabarensis. Next base: position 28,050 of record CAUYON010122691.1, on the reverse strand, counting down.
AGATGATCCAATGAAACCAAATAAGTCAAAAATCATATGAAATGTAAATTATATAAACACCCAATCAAAAGATATTGTCAGACTGCATAATAAAGCAAGACCCAACTATACGCTGCCTATAAATAAGCAAAGTACTTTAAATATAAGACACAAATAAGTTTTAAGTAAAAGAATAGTAAAGCATACACCATGTTAGAAATGATATTAGCTGGATATTAGACAAACTGGATTTCAGACCAAAGACTATTACTAGTAATCAAGAAGGTCACTTAATTGTGATGAAGGGGTCAATTTAATAACAGCACATAGCAATTCTAATATTCATGCACCTAAAAACAATGCCTAAAAACACATAAAATAAAAACTAATGGAATTTCAAGGAGAAGTAAACAAATACAAGTTTTGTTACATATTTTAACATCCCTCTCTTAATAAATGATAGAATAGGCAGAAAATCAACAATGATACATAGCAGACTTAAATAATTCTATTACACAACTTGACCTAACAGACATTTAAAAATACTCTGGCCAACAACAGAGGAATATATATCCTTCTCAAGTGCACATGGAACATTTATTAAACTAAATTCTAAGCTATAAAATAAGTATCAATAAATTTCAAAGGATCGGCTTGGAGACTGTAGCTCAGTGGCTAGGGCACCAGCCACATATACTGGGGCTGGCAGGTTCAAACCCAAACCCAGCCCCAGCCGGCTAAAAACAACAATGACAACTACAACAAAAAAAAAAGCCAGGCAGCATGACATGGAGGGCACCTGTAATCCTAGCTACTTGGGAAACTGAGGCAAGAGAATCACTTAAGCCCAAGACTTTGAGGTGGCTGTGAGCTCTGTCGCCACGGCAGTCTACCAAGGGCACCATATTGAGACTCTGGCTCAAAAAAAAAAAAGAAAAAAGAAAAATTAGAAAAATAAAAAATTAAACTCACGTTAGCGCAAGGAAAAAAATAATAAAGATCAAAGGAGAAATCAACAATGAGAAAATTAATAAAACCAAAAGTTGGTTCAATAAAATTAACAAAGGTCTAACCAGGCTAAACAAGAAAAAAAGAGAGAACACTCCAATCACCAATATCAGGAATAAAAGAGATGACAACACTGGATTTATACACATTAAAAAAATAATAACAGAATACTATGAAAAACTTCATGCCAATAAATTTGACAACTTATGAGGAATTAGATAAATTCCTTGAAAGATACAACTATGAATCCTTATTCAAGAAAGAAACATATAACCAGAATAACCCTATAAGGAAATTGAAACGCTACTTAAAAACCATCCCAACAAATAAAACTACATGCACAGATGGCTCCACTGGTAAACTCCTACAAACATTAAATGATAAAATAATACCAGTACAAATTCCCAAAACATTGGCAAGAAGTACTTCCAAAATCATTTTATGAAGCCAGCATTTTCCTAACCAAATCCAATGAAAGCATACAAAAAAAAGAACAAAAGGAAGAAGAAAACTTATACATACTATACCTTCTCTTGAATATAGAAGAAAAAAATTTTTTTAATTTTATCAAATCAGCTGGGTATGGTAGTGAGCACCTATAATTCCACTCAGATACACAGGAAACTGAAATGGGAAGATCACTTGAGCCCAGTTTTGCAGCCTGGGCAACATAATGAGATCTCTTCTCTTTAAAAAAATAAATAAATAATGGTGGCGCCTGTAGCTCAAGTGGCTAAGGCACCAGCCACATACACCAGAGCTGGCAGGTTCGAATCCAGCCGGGCCTGCAAAACAATGACAACTACAACCAAAACATAGCCAGGCGTTGTGGCAGGCACCTATAGTCCCAGCTACTTGGGAGGCTGAGACAAGTGAATCACTTCAGCCCAGGAGTCTGAGGTTGCTGTGAGCAGTGACACCACAGCACTCTACCCAGGGCGATAGCTTGAGGTTCTGTGTCAAAAATAAATAAATAAATAAATAAATATTATATCAATTCAAGTCCACTAACTTATGAAGAGGATAAAAATGGGGTTTATCATGAAAAAAATGGAGTTTATCTGAAGAACACAAAATTGTTATAACATTCAAAAATTAGTCAATGTCCTTTACCATATGAACAAAGAAAGAAAAAACACAAAATTAATCTCAAGACAAAGAAAAGCTATTTGACAAAATCCAACCCCTATTCCTGATCTATAAAAACAAAAGACCTCAACAAATTTTGAATAGATGGTATCTAGGAGAACTTTACAGTTAACATTATACTTAATAGTGAAAGACTGAATGCTTTTCCTCTAAGATTAAACACAAAACAAGGATGCCTGCTTTTACCATTTTTATCCAAAATTATATGTAGTTTCTAGCCAATGCACTTACTCAAGAAGAAAAAATAATCAGATAGGCCAGGGAGAAAGATAAGAAGGTTTAGGTCTTGGCAAAACAAAATAATGAAAAAAGAGGAAAAATGAGAAAATGAAATCACACTGAGGAACTGATTCCCACAAGTATGTTTAAATAACGTATGTAAATATATCAACCCCATTAAAAAACTAAGAAAATAACTAGGTAATGAACACTGACGAATATAACTAGGTGATAAAAATTGACGAGTAGACAAATTCAAATTTGAAAGAACTTACTGAGACACACATTTTTAAATATTGCTTTTGCTAATTTCAACAAAGCATTCTTTAGGTAGTATTAGCATATTTTCTAAAGTGAACTGATAATGACAGAAATTTCATATAAATATGAAATAAAATTCTTAAAATTTTCTCTTTAAATTCCATAGTCAAATGCTTATTCCATTAATGTTAAAACAATAACATAGGGGAATGTAACTTCAAAAGTTATAAACACAAAAAAGAAATTTAAACCTATAAAAACCCTCTTTAAAAAGAACAGGAAATGTGCCAAAGGAAGAGCAGATCTACAAAGTTTGTAATAGTGTGTGTGGTATAGAGAAAGCTATATCAAAACTCTGGCATTCATCAGTTGTGTGGCTTTAAGAATAAACTTCATGGCCAGCCTTGATGGCTGAGGCAGGTGGATTGCTTAAACTCAAGAGTTGCAAACCAGCCTGAGCAAGAGTTAGACCTTGAGTCTACTAAAAATAGGAAAAATTAGCCAGGAGTCATAGCAGGCACCTATAGTTACAGCTACTCAGGAGACTGAGGCAAGAGGATCATTCAAACCCAGGAATTTGAGGCTGCTGTGAGCTATGATTTCACTGCCCTCTACCCTGGGGACAGAGTGAGACTCAGTCTCAAAAGAAAAAAAAGAATAAACTCTTTTCTTTCTGGATCTGAGTTTTCCCATCTATAAAATGAAGGAATGAGTCCAACTGAAAGTCTAAGATCCTGTGATTCTAAACAAAATATAAGCTAACTAACATGAAATAATAAGACAAATATCTTTTTAATTAATTAAAAATATTTAATATAGGCTCGGTGCCTGTAACTCAGCAGCTAAGGGTGCCAGCCACATTTACCAGAGCTGGCGGGTTCAAATCTAGCCGGACCTACCAAACAACAATGACAACTGCAACAAAAAAAATAGCTGGGGGTTGTGGCAGATGCCTGTAGTCCCAGTTACTTGGGAGGCTGAGGCAAGAGAATCGCTTAAGCCCAAGAGTTGGAGATTGTTGTGAGCTGTGATGCCACAGCACTCTACCAAGGGCGACAAAGTGAGACTCTATCTCAAAAAAAAAAAAAAAAATTAAAACAACTTCTATCTAAAATAAAGACAATATAGAAGGTTTAGTTTTTTTGGTTATTCTGAATATCAATTTCAGTTATCTTTACTTTATTCACAATAAGCTAAACTATATGAGAATTATCATATGTAATTTTCACTTCTGTACCTTGTTTGAGCGTAATGACACTCGACCTCCACAACGAGCACAGAACTTTGTTTGGCAATATGAACAGTTATGGCCACATCCATCAGCAAACTTTGTTTTGTGGCATATACCACAAGTTGGGGCATCACCCTTCTGTTCTTGCTGTTGTTGAGATTCTTCTCCCATCTTCTTTACCTGTTCCTTATACATTTCAAACTGCTGATGCAGTTTTCTGCAGAAAAAAACATATAAGAAAAAATTGGTTTCCTGATGTTCTCTTTAAAAAATTATCATAATCTATAGGCACAATTTTATAACCAAAAAATAGGATGGTGTAAGTGTTGCACCTAGTTCTACCTTCTGGTATACTCAGCAATTTAATAACCAACTAATGCAATCTATGTTTTTGGACATATTTCTCTTAATTATATACAAGATATATAATTCTAAAATTTCTATCTCTCACTTGCAATATATTTTCAATCACATGCTGTCAAATATTTTTAAATGTTGTTTTTCTACAGTTAAGCTTTAGAAGTATAGACAGCTAATTTGACTTACACAGTGAACCCAAAGCCTATCATTGAGAAATATAGTCTCAATTGGATTGATAGGAAGAACACAAACAGAGAGTAAAACACTGGATGAGTGCTCTCACTAATTGTTTAAATCTGTTCAGCAGTCTGGACATTAGTTGCAGTTTTATCAAGACTGTGCCAGTCACCACAGACTGGGCCAGAGAGTTTTAAAAAATTTATTTAAAAAATAACATTAGATAAAGCCTCGATCAAATGGAGATTTGGGAGTGAGTGGGAGGTGGAAGACAATTATTCCTTCAAGTCACACTGGTCAACTGATGATAAACGATTTTGTCATTTCGTTATATGGCCTTCTGTTACTAGGCTTAGCTTCTAAAGCTAAAACACAGTGAAATATTAGCAGCCTAACAAATGAAGTTGTGCAAATAAAATGCCAAGCTTTATTTTAAAAACAAAATAACAGGATAAGAAAAAAATGCCTAGAAAAGATATTATTTACTCTAATTAAAAATAAATACTGGGCTTAGCGCCTGTGGCTCAATGGGCTAAGGCCCCAGCCACGTACACCTGAGCTGGCGGGTTCGAATCCAGCCCAGGCCCGACAAACAACAATGACGGCTGCAACCAAAAAATGGCCGGGCATTGTGGCGGGCGCCTGTGGTCCCAGCTATTTGGGAGGCAGAGGCAGGAGACTCACTTGAGCCCAGGAATTGGAGGTTGCTATGAGCTGAGATGCCATGGCATTCTATCCAGGGTGACAGCTTGAGGCTCTGTCTCAAAAAAAAAAATAAGTAAATAAATAAATAAATAAATACTGATAACTGGTCAGAAGTTATCTCAGTCGATGGTTCAGTTAGTTACAGATCAAATTCTTTGTTCTATTCATTCCCTTCTTCTCACTACTGTACTTGACTAGTCTTAAATATGATAGATAGATAGATAGATAGATAGATAGATAGATAGATAGATAGATAGATAGACAGACAGACAGACAGACAGACAGGCAGGCAGGCAGACAGATAGATAATGATAAAACTTTTCTACTGTTTTTAAGGAAAATTTAATATTCTTAAAAACTATTATTAGTTCTTTATGTTTAAAAAACTGTTAAATAATGTGACTCCCATCCTGTCAAAGACAAAAGGCTAAATAATCTATAAAATCTTAACTTTTCTGAAACCCATCAGAGACCTGAGGTTATAAAGCAAACAATCTGAATTCCAAAGAGTAACAAGCCTCTCCAAGGAGAAAGATAACACAGTTGCACCTTTGGCAGAATTCAAGAGAATGAGGTGGCTAATACACAGGCAAGGAAGAGGAAAACAGTCAAAATTTAAATAAATTGTTAAAAGCCAAGAGTAGGTTAGCAGAACTGTTTGAAATAGCTTAAAGGACCCAGAGTCAAAGGAAGTTTATATTCACTCATAAGGGCTTCTCCACTGTCCTCCACTGGTGCTCATAAGGAAAAATGGGAGTAAGGCATGAAAACAACAGCAATAACAAAAGTCTCCCCCTTTTGTTCTGGAAATGCATGTGTGCAGGTATGAAGGAGGTGACTAGTGGCTTCTGGGACATAGGCACAATCCCCAGATCTCTTCTCCTGAAAAAGCAAAAAATTTTAAAAACTGAAAAAGAAAGTAAATTCTGTCATCCGTAGAGAAGATACTAAAATCCATTGCAGTTAGCAAAAGGCTAAAGAGAAAAAACCTCTCTCTACCCATGGAAAAAGGGCAAGAAACCACCTTAAGCCCAAGATTCTACCCAAATATAAATCAGAAGGTGTTTCTCACTAGGACAAGAGAGGAAACTGCCACTCCAAACCATACAAGAAGATTTTCTTCCAAGAGGACAACCTGAGAAATCTGCAAAAGCCCCCATTCTCAAGGCTCATAGGGACAGGGCCTGTCAAAGATGGAGGGTAAAAAATGTGATAGAAAACACCCTTACTCCTTTCATATGCCTAGCATCACAACAATAAGCACTAGTAATGTACTGCTAGGACAAGAAAAGAGCATGGCACAGATTGTGTGGCTACGAGAATAGCAAAAATACTGAAACAATAACTGCTACCCCACCATCCATCCTAAGCAAAAGGCAACACCAGCCCTCTGATAGAAGAACCTGAAGGTTGTGGTACACTAAAGATGCACCCACAGACCAAGCCTCCAGAATAGCACCTGCAGATACAAGGCCCAGGTGCATACAGTACCATGCCAACCCCTTGTGGTCCTAGACTCTAGGCCTACCACAGCTTTCAGACCAACCAAATACCAGGCAGGCAAATACCACTCCAGTTAAGTGAAGAAAGCAAATACCATAAACAAATACCATATGATCTCATTTATATGTGAAATCTAAAAAAGCTGAACTCAAAAGTATAGAATGAAGGTTACTAGGACTTAGATGTGAGAGGATGGGGAGATGTTGATCACAGAATACAAAGTTTCAGTTAGATAGAAGGAATAAGTTCAAGTGATCTAGTGTACAACATAGTAACTACAGTTAATAACAATGTATTATAGCTTGAAAATCACAATAGAGTAGGTTTTAAGTTTCTCACCACAAAAATGATAAGTCAGGTAAAACATATGTTAATTAGCTGGACTAAGCCATTCCACATTGCATACTTACTTCAAATCATCATGTTGTACAAGACAAGTATATATAACCTTTGTCAATTTAAAAATTTAATTAAACTTTAAAATATGAAACTTTAAAAAGATGATTAAAATTGAAAAACCTTGAAACATAATGAAGAAAAAAAGAGAAGACATAAATTACTTACATCAAGAATGACAAAAAAAAAAAGACAGAGCTAATATTACTACAGACTTCACAGTTAATCTAAATTAAATTTTAAAGAATATAAGGAATACTACAATTCTATGCCTATAAATTCTACCACTTACATGAGATATAAAACATTCCTTTGAAAAAAGAAACTAACATACCTCATCTTAAAAAAAAAAAAGATACTCCAACAAGTCCTATATCTATTAAATAAATTTAATTTATACTTTAAAAACCATTCAAATATAAACTCTGGTTCTCAATGGTTTCATTGCTGAATTCCACCAAACATTTAAGAAAGAAATAATACCAATTCTATACAATCTTTTTTAGAAAATAGAAGAGGAATGAACATTTCCCAACTATTCTCATAAGGCCAGCATTACTCTGATACCAAAACCAGACAAAGATATTGCAAGGAAAAAAATTATAGATCACCCAATACCCCATAATCAAATGCAAAAATGTACATAAGGATAATAAATCACAAAGCGATGATGTTTACCTTGGGAATGCAAGATTGGTTCCATATTCTAAAGTCAAGCTATGTAATTCACCATATTAATGGACTAAGGGAAAATATACCTTAGTAATAACTACTAAGCAAATTAGGAATTGACAGAAAATTCTTTAACAAGGTAAGGGCATCTTTAAAAAGCGTATAATTAAAATCATGCATGGTAAAAAACTGAATGTTTTCCCGTAAAATGAGTAACAAGGTAAGGTATCCTCTCTCTTCTAATCAACATCAAACTAGAAATTCTACCCAGTGCATTAGATAAGAAAAGAAAATGAAAATAAAATGCATACAGATTAGAAAGGTAAACAGAAAACTGCATGCAGGTGGCAAATTATCTATGTGTAAAATCCCAAAGAAACTACAAAAAAACTCTTATAACAAATAAATGGGCTGGGCACTTGTAGTACAGTGGTTATGGTACCAGCCACATATACTGAGGGTGGTGGGTTTGAACCCAGCCCGAGCCAGCTACACAACTGCAACAAAAAAAAAACAGCCAGGCATTGTGGCAGGCACCTGTAGTCCCAGCTACTTGGGAGGCTGAGGCAAGAGAATCGGTTAAGCTAAAGAGTTTGAGGTTGCTGTGAGCTGTGACACCACAGCACTCTACCAAGGGTGACATAGTGAGACTCTGTCTCAAAACAAAAAAAAAAAAAAGAAGACTTTAGCAAGGTCACAGGATACAAGATCAATATACAACAATCAATCATATTTTTATATATCAGCCATGAACAAATGGAAGTCAATGTTTTTACAAACAGTCTGCAATAGGACCATAAAAAGAGTAAAAGAAAGGCTCAGATATAAATTTAACAAAATATATACAGGCTTTCCTCTGGTGAAAACTAAAATTCACTAATAAAAGAATTAAAGGCAATATAAATAATAAGAGAAAAATAGTATACTCATCAATGAGAACACTTAAGATTATATTCTCTCAAAATTGATCTACTGATTCAACCCCATACCAATCAAAATCCCAGAATAATTTTTAATAAAATTTGACCAACTCTAAAATTTACACGGAAAAGTAAAAGCCCTAAAAGACAACTTTTTTTTTGAGACAGAGTCTCACTCACTTGCCCTGGGTAGAATGCCCAGGGTGTCAAGAGTTCACAGCAACCTCAAACTTTTGGGCTCAAGTGATCCTCTTGTCTCAGCCTCCTGACTCTGCCACAATGCCTGGCTAATTTTTCTATTTTTAGTAGAGAAGGGGGGTCTCGCTTTGCTCAGGCTGGTCTTGAACTTCTGATCACAAGTGATCCACCCACCTCGGCCTCCCATAGTGCTAGGATTACAGAGCCACTGCACTCAGCCTAAACAAAATATTTTATAAGAAGAAAGGTGAAAGACTCACACTACCTAATATCAAGATTTACTATGGAGGCTGAGCATAGTGGCTCGGCTGTAATCCTAGTTAACTCTGGGAGGCCAAGTCAGGAGGATCTCTTGAGCTCAGGAGTTCAGGACCAGCCTTAGGCAGGGTGAAACCCAGTATCTCCCTAAAATAGAAAAATTAGCCGGGTGTTATGGCAGGATCCTGTGTAGTCCCTACTACTCACCAAGCTGAGGCAGGAAAACAGTTTGAGTTTGAGATTGCCATGAGCTACTCTAATGTCACAGCACTATAGCCCAGGGCAACAGAGAAAAACTCGGTCTTAAAAATAAATAAATAAAATAAAAAATACACACATATCCCCACAAGACCTCCTATGAAAACAACAATAAATAAGTCAACATGGTATTGACAAATTTCAAAGTTATATACTAATAGAACACAACAGGGAGTAAAGAAATAGCCCAATACTTAATTGATCATTAATTTTTTTACACACGTGCCAAAGTAATTCAATAAAGAAAGAATAGTCTCTTAAGCAATGAAAAACTTATGTGTAAAAAGTAGTATTTGAAAATCCTTGTGTAAGAAAAAGTAAGCCTCAACTCTTATACCTGACGCCTATACAAAAACTAAAAACATTACAAAGCTGCTTAAAATGACCAAAACCATAAAACTTTCAGAAGAAAACACTCAAGAAAATCTTTGTGACCTTGAGTTAAGCGAAGATTTCTTCTTTTTTATTATTTTTTTATATTTATTTGTTTGTTTGTTGCAGTTTGGCCAGGGCAGGCCAGTTTGGCTGGTGCCCTACTCACTGAGCCACAGGAGCCGCCCTAAGTGAAGATTTCTTTAGTGAGCTATAAAAAGCATGAAAGAGAAACCAGCCTTCAACAATATATAAATGAAGGGGCCTGCCTATGTTCCAGTAAAGGTTTATGTATAAACACTGAAATGTCATTTTTAGCACTATAAAATATTCTCATTTTAAAAAATTTTAACTATTTAAAAATGTAAAAACTATTCCTGGCCAAGTGTGTTGGCTCATGCCTATAATCTTAACACTTTTGGGAGGCAGAGGCAGGAAGATTGCTTGAGCTCAGGAGTTTAAGACCAGCCTCAGGAAGAGTGAGACTCTTGTCTCTACTGAAAACACAAAAACTGGCTGGGCATGGTGGCGCCTGTCTGTAGTTCCAGCTACTCCGCAGCCTGAGTCAGAAGGATGGCTTGAGCCCAGGAGTTTGAGGTTGCTATGAGCTAGGCTGACCCTATGGCACTCTAGCCTGACAATAGAGTGAGAGTGTTTCAAAAAACAAAAAGACATTCTTATCTCACAAAAGCAGATAATGGACACGATTTGGCTTATATGCCATAGGTTGTCACTTCTGATATGATTTCATTTATATGACATTCTGACAAAGGCAAATCTGATCAAACTGCTAGAAGCTGTAATAGAATGAAGGGATTATCTAGAAATGGCACAGGGAACTTTAGAGTGAAGGAAATTATTCCAAGTATTTTAGGGTGGTAGAACATAAGTTTGTCAAGACATAAGCATATACCTCAAAGGGGTAAATTTTACTGCAAATAAATTATACCTCAAGGCTCAGCACCTGTGGCTCAACAGGCTAGGGCACCAGCTACGTACACCTGAGCTGGCGGGTTCGAATCCAGCCAGGGCCACCAAACAACAATGATGGCTGCAACCAAAAAAATGGCCGGGTGTTGTGGTGGGCGCCTGTAGTCCCAGCTACTTGGGAGGCAGAGGCAGGAGACTCGCTTGAGCCCAGGAATTGGAGGTTGATGCCACAGCACTCTATCCAGCATTCTATCCAGAGCTTGGGGCTCTGTCTACAAAAGAAAAAAAAATTATACCTCAAAAACCCTAACTTTAAAAATGTTAGGTTTCAAAGTGCTAACCTAAAGTCACCCAATAAATTAAAAAAGGAACTCCAGGAGGCCTTATATCTACTTAATCACAAATGTATAATTCCTTTTATTACACCTAATATTAATGAACACTATTCCAGTTTTATTAAATTTTTCTGCAACTTCAAATACAGTAGATCCTCCACCTGCCTACACTGACTACCTCCTCAAATTGACCTAATTTTCACAAACACATTTGCATCACATGTACATCTCAGGACAGTAGACCAAGTTCCTTATGGTTCCTTGACCACCTCCATATGGACAAGTTTGTTACATTCCTTTGAGTGGTCAACTTACAGAGATTCTACTGTAACTCACTGTTTCTCCTTGATGATCTCACACCAGGTTTTTGTTTCTTTGTTTGTTTTTTAAATCATAGCTGTGTACATTAATGCAATCGTGGGATGCTGGTTTTATATACAATTTGAAATATTTTCATCTAACTGGTTAACACAGCCTTCATGGTATTTTCTTAGTTGTTGTGTTAAGACATTTATATTCTACATTTAGTAAATTTCACATGTACCCTTGTAAGATGCACCGTCACACCAGGTTTAAGTGAAGCTTTGCTAACAGAAAATAAGTACCACTACAAGAGGTTCAAGCCCACAAAACATGTACCAAAACTGGTATAACTATAAGCAGACCATTGAATGAGCTCTATGTCAGAGCTTCTCCCACTATTCAAAAGAATCATCTTTCCTTACATGGAAACCTGAAACATATTTGTAGGTGTTATACATTTGCACTATACCCCTGTTAATACACTTGCACTATATTATCTATTTGCACTATATCCCTATTACTGAGATACTTTTCAGTAAATGACTATACTCCAATAGGAAAAAAACCAAGAAGACAGAAAAAGGAAAGTTAGAAAGACCAGTATTTTGTGTTTCAGTTCTAGAGGCACTAGAGTACTAGACGACCTACCACGTGGTATGGTTTGGATGTGTTTTGTCTTCACTAAAACTTACATTGAAATTTGATTCCAAATGTGGCAGTATTTGGAAGTGGAGCCTAATAGGTAGTGTGCTGGTGAACAGGACAAGGAAGACTTTCTTAAGAAAAGATTAATGCCCTCCCTTGGGAGTGAGTAAAGTCTAGAATAGGAATGGGTTAGTCTCCATTAGCAAGGCAATTGTTAATTAGCGTCTGGCTTCCTCAGTTTCACTCTCTTCCTTCTTCTCCTTGTAAGCTCTTTGCACAGCCCACTCACCCTTATCTTTCCCCAATGAATGGAAGCAACATAAGACTATCACCAGAAGCTAAGCAGATGCCAGTGACATGCTGGCAGAAACATGAACCCTCAAACTTCTTTTCTTTATTAATTACACAAGGTTGGGTACTCTGTTATAGTAAAAAAAAAAAAATAGACTGAAATATCATGGCACACTGGAATAGAGACCAAAAATCCAGTTAAGTGAATTGTGGTAGAATACAGTGATTGTGCCTCAAAGAAAGTAGAAGCCCCACTTCATACATACAGAGAAGGCCAAATTAGTAGCCGAGTTAGTAATTACGTATGTCCAAGTGTTAGATTAGAACTACAGTGTATTTAAAACTCTACACTAGGCACAGTGGCTCACACCTGTAATCCTAATACTCTGAGATGCCAAAGTGCAAAAATTGCTTTCACTTAGGAGTTTAAGACCAGCCTGAGCAAGAGCAAGACACTGGCTCTACCAAAAAAAAAAATGAAGGGAAGAAGGAAGAAGAAGAGGAGGAAGAGTGGGAGGAAGTGGAGGAGGAAGAAGAAATAGAGGGAAAAGAAAGAGAGAGGAAGGGAGGGAGGGAGAGAGGGATAGATAGATTAGGTGGGTATGGTGGCATTTGCCTCAGCTATTTGGGAGCCTGGGAGGCTGAGGCTGGAGGATCCATCATTTCAGTCCAAGAGTTTGAGGTTGCAGGGAGCTATGATGACACAACTACACTCTAGTCCACTATATTTTTTCAGGAGTTGGGGGACAGGAGGTAATTCTCTTACAGGAGGACTGTAATGATCCCAGAGACCACAGAACTGTGAAGGCTGAAGGATGGAATAGTCCCAGTTATAGGAAGGACAGAAAGCGAACCTACTATGCAGATGGTACCTGACTACAATACTTTGAGGTAATAAAATCAGACTTTTACAGATATTTTATTTATCCTACCATTCCATTAAATGAGATACTAGTAAACCAAAGGGTGGTGGTACATACGCAATTCAAGGACTAAGCTACATTCCTTGCCAAGAAGACCATATTGTTCCTTGCTACTTACACAAAAGCAAAATTCTCTCTCTGCTTCCTCATCTAGTCACTTTTCAACCCAATCTAATCTAGATTCCAGTCCACTTTTTAATTTCTGCTAGGTTTATCAATGGCCTCCATGTACCTAATATTAATGAACAAAGTTTTGAGTCTTCTTTTTACTTGAGCTCTCAATAATACTTGGAATTATGTGTCACTACCTTCAATGCCCACTTAGCTTTCATAACACTCTCTTCTCTTGGTTTTCTTCCTCTATCTAGGGTCTTTCATTTTCTTTCTCTTTTGAAGGTCAAGACTCAGGCCCTCTACTTTTATTATACAGAGTTTACTTAGGCATTTTCATCCACATCTAACACTTCACAGAGGTGGTGGCTCATGCCTATAATACTGGCACTTTGGGAGGTGAACTCAGGAGTTCAAGAAGAGCCTGAGCAAGTAGAGACCCACCTCTACTAAAAATAGAAAAACTAGTAGGTGTGGTGGCAGGCACCTGTATTCCCAGCTATTTGGGAGGCTGACACAAGAGGATCACTTGAGTCCAAGAGTTTGAGGTTGTTGTGAGCTATGACCATAGCACTCTATCCATGGTGACAGAGTAAAACACTATCTAAAAAAAAAACCTAAGTCTTCAATTTCCACCTTTATAAAACATAAGTTGCTTATAAACATGTTTCTCAAGCTTAGACTTCTCCTCTGAGCTTTGATACTCAATTGCCTAAGTATCTGGATTCCCAACTACCATCTCAAATTCAAAATGTGCAAAACTGAATTTATAGCTTTCCTATGCAAATCAAATTCCCAGACAGTGTTCCTATTTCAGTAAATGGTGCTAACTATGAAATTATATAGGCCTGAAATCTAGAATTATTCTGAATGTGTCTCTCCCTCAAATGCATAATTTGTCTATCACCAAATTCTTCAATTTTACCTCCTTCATGTGTGTTGAAGTCTTCCACTTCTCTCCATATCCAATGCCAATATTATACAGGACTTGCTACCATCAATTCTCATCTAATCCAAAGAACAGTCCCCTAGTTGGATTCTCACATCCACAGTTCTCCCCTTCAATCTATTCTGTACACTACAGGAAAAAGATCTCCTTTTAAAAAAAAAAAAATCAACTTTTACCTCTCTGCTGATTGATCTTAAGAAGAAAAATCTTATGAAGATCTACAAAGCCTCAAATGTACTGGAGCACATCCATTTCTTTAACCTCATTTTTCCCACTGTTTCTTTTCCCTCCTTGTGCTAAAGCCTTTCCTTCTTTCAATCTTTTTCCTTTCATCCCATCACAGAATCTTAGTATTTTATACATGTTCTTGCCTCTGGCCTAGAATGGATGTACAAATTACTATGCATACTTTTTTTACTTTGTCTTTTTTGTTAACCTTAGGTACCCAGAATAGAACTGACCATAACTTTGATAGCTGTTCCATGCTTGGTTCCTATTTTAACTATTTCCTTTCCCCAATTTGATTTCCCTTCCCTCAGGTAACCAGTCTTGTATATTTACATATGTGGCATTGTGCCATTTACCTATTTCTACTTATTTTGTCCCCCTACTTCACATTTTTATGTTAAAATCTAAATAGATAAACTGTAGCTAATGTACATGGTGATAACTACATATCAGGTAGATAAATACCTTTTTTTTTTTTGAGACAGAGCCTCAAGCTGTGGCCCTGGGTAGAGTGCCATGGTATCATAGCTCACAGTAACCTCAAACTCCTGGGTTCAAGCGATTCTCCTGCCTCCGTCTCCCAAGTAGCTGGGACTACAGGCACCCGCCACAACACCCAGGCTATTTTTTGGTTGCAGCCGTCATTGTTGTTTGGTAGGCCGGGCTGGATTTGAACCCACCAGCTCAGGTGTATGAGGCTGGTGCCTTAGCCGCTTAAGCCACAGGCGCCGAGCCGATAAATACTATTATTACTGTCCCTATTCTACAGACAAGTTATCTGGCACATAGTCACACCACTTTCAAGAGGTGAAAGCCAGATCTAGATTCAGTGTTCTTCCACAATCCAGACATTCACTACTATAGTTGATGTATCTACTTAATTCATTTTAATAGCTATATAATATTTCTGTCTGCATAACCACATTTTATTCATGCATTGTTTTAAGTTGACCCTTTATAATTCATTACTGTATATTTCTATAACATATTTGTAAGCTGATATAATGTTTTCTCTCAGGTACATATGCAGAAGTACAAGTATAATGCACATAGTCAAGTTCACTAACTACTTTGAAACCACTCTCACAAATGGTTTAACCCAATTAGCATACCTGCAAGCAGGAGGGAAGGTTTCAGTTTTGTTTCTTCCTTGCCAATGTGTATTATTCATTTTAAATTTTTCCTGCTTTGACAGACATTAATTAATGTTCCATTTTTTAGTTCACATTTTTCTGGTTTCTAATGAAGTCCGGACAACTGGACTACCCCTCATATGAACTGCCTATTCATATCCTTTACCCAAAGCTATTCTAGAGCAGATTTTCTATATTTTTCTTCCTGACTTGCATGAGCACCTTGTATGTCCTATATGTTAATCCTTTATAGGTTAAACATAATAAATATCTTCTCCCAGTCTGTTAATTGCTAACTTTGTACATGGTATACTTTGTTAAACAGAAATCTTGAATTTTAAGGTACTGAAACAATTTCTCCTTTCATCATGTGTGGCTTTAGTGGCTGGCTACTTTTAAAAAGAAAAAAATTACTTATGCCTACATCAGTCACAAAAAACCTACGGTTTCTTCTATTAGCTTTGTAATTTTGCCTCTCACATTTAGGCTTTTAATCGATCTCAAGCTTATTTGTATAAGTGATGTGACGTAGGGATTTAATTCCAATCTTCTCCATATAGAAATTCTATTTTCCCGACATCATTTATAAACAGTTTCATCCTTTCTTCCACTGATTTATGAGGTCAATCTGTCATATATTAAGTTTACATATGTTCATAGGTCTGTGTATAGACTCTGAATTCTTTTTCACTAATGTTTGCAGCCAGGGGTTGGCAAACTTCAGCCTTAACACAAATTGTAGCCTTCTAGGACCTTAAGTACAGGTTTTTAACTGAATCTAAATTTTGCAGGACAAATTCTTTTATTAAAAGTGGTTAAGCAGAAAGTGATAAAGCTTTCCTTGCCTCCTTTGATACTTAAAAAGGAAGAAATCTAAAGGCCACAGGTTCCCCACTCCTGCCAGGGACAGAACCACACTTCAAATAAAATGACAGATCCAAAAGATCTTTAAAATATATAACTTTCTGGCGATAAAGATTGAAGGTCAGCAAACTTCTTCTGCAAAGGGCCAAGCAACAGGTATTTTAGGTCTTGTGAGTTATACAATTTCTGTCACAATGACTCAACTCTGCTGCTGGGATGTGAAGACAGCCATAAATAATACCCAAACAAATGAGCTTAACTGTATTCCAAAAAAACTTTAGATAGAAAAAATAGATGTCAGGCAGAATTTGGTCCACAGATCATATTTTGGAGATCTCTAAGGTAAATAAAAAAGATAAATGATATACTCATAAAATTACTTCAAAAGTTTTATTATAAATAAATATTTTAAAGACATATACAATAACATATCAATTTAAGACTGTTGTTTTTTCCATTTTCTTATCTCATAGGCTATTATATCCGAATTTTTCATGTGTATCTTTTCCATTAATGTCACTGTCATCACTGAAGAAACTCAATTAAGTCAGTGTTTTCCAAAATAATTTTTTTCACTCATAAATGAAGATAATGGAACTTTTAAAATTCCTGTTTACTGCTGTTCCTGAAAATTTTACCTCCAGCTACATAGTTTTGTTCTTGTTGTTGTTCTTTTCCCATACATCTTATAAGTGTGTTTTCTTCTTCTTCACAAGCCAGTTACTTTATTCTTTCTTAAAGTAAACTTTTGAGGAGGAGATAGAATCTCACTCTCTTGCCACAGGCTAGAGTGCCATGGCCTGAGCGTAGCTCACAACAACCTCAAACTCCTGAGTTTAAGCTATCCTCCAGCCTCAGCCTCCTAAGTAGTCAGGACTACAGGTGCCTGCCCAAAGGACCCACTAATTTTTCTGTTTTCAGTAGAGACTAGGTCTTGCTCAGGCTAGTCTCTCCTGAGCTCAAGTGATCCTGAGGCCTTGACCTTCCAGAACGCTAGAATTAACAGCATAAGCCATCAGGCCCCAGGCCAGTTAAAGTAATTTTGGAAAAGGTGACTAGAATTTTCAATGCTTGTCATTGTGAGGTCATATGACTGCAAATTTCTAGATTTGATGTGAAATTTCTTTTATTTTTATATGTATAGCTACCCAAAACTAGAATAATTTGTTTAAAGTCCTTCTGGGACAGTATATTTTTCCAATCAGTTCTTTGTAATTCAAAATAAGGAAATTGAGAGATCCTTAAAAGATAAGACTAAGAAGAACTCAAATACAGGGCAGTGCCTGTGGCTTATCAAGTAGGGCGCCAGCCCCATATACCAAAGGTGGTGGGTTCAAACCCGGCCTTGGCAAACTGCAAAACAGAAAAATAGCTGGGCATTGTGGCAGGCACCTGTAGTCCCAGCTACTCAGAAGGCTGAGGCAAGAGAATCACCTAAGCCCAGGAGTTGGAGGTTGCTATGAGCTGTGTGACACCACGGCACTCTACCGATAAAGTGAGACTCTGTCTCTACCAAAAAAAAAAAAAAAAAAAAAAAGAACGCAAATACAACACTTCCTTTTATTAGAGGGATGATTTCAAGGAGGGGGGAAATCTATGTATTTCAGGATATATAGTATTTGGCTTGGTAACTTGTTTCAATATCTGGCAAAATGGGTTTGTCCTTTTGCTCTTCTTTATGGAATCTGTTTTACTATCGGTACAACATTTTCCTTCCATATAAAATGTTGTCATCTTTTTACACAACATCCTTGAAACACTATTGGGACTTTTATTGAAATTACATTACATTTATACACTAGTTTTAGGAGAACCTACATCTTCACATTGTTGAGTCTTACCACCTACAAATTTGGTATCTCCATTTATTGCCAATCTTCAAAAAATAGCAATCACCTATACAACTTTATAGGTGATTTTTAAAACTCAAACTTTCTCCCTTCACTTGTGAATCATCCCAACTAGCCCATGGATAGACTTGTACTGCAATTTTATTAACTTCCTTTGTAATTTTTTGTAATATTTTTTATGTACTTTAAAATATTTTGAGAAATAGTCTATAGGCATCACCTGACTCTCAAAAGGATCTATATAAAATCAGGCTAAGGACCTCTACAAAATATTTCCATGTTCTACATGTTGTTTCAGGAAAAAACAAAAAGCAAGTTGTCTAGCAATTTCATGAAACTTTAATATAATTATGATACTTTCTACTCTTCACTTCCATACTCTTCTTTATTCTAACCACACTTTAAAATCACTTCCTTGGGAAGGTATTAATATCCTTGAGGAGGTCATATCTCTCCATCAAATATTTTCAAAGCACCACAGTATACTGCATTTACCACAGTTGTACCTTTTGTTCATGTGTGTGATTATGTGATTAATCCCTACATCTCTAATTAGAAAATCCATGAGGAGTGCCTTGCCTCTGTTCTCCATTTTATTCCAGTATTATTCTAGCATTATATGTGGCCCACAGCCAAGTTCTCCATAAATATTTACTGAATGTTCAAATTAATGATTAATAAATAAATATATTATGTGTATACTGTTTGACAGGTGAGGAAGAAAATATAAAATTGAATAAGACCCAGTTCTTGTCATCAGTAGACAGACATATATGAACATGTATAGATATGAGACAGATGTGGAAACAAACTATAATTAAATTAATTAAAACATATACTAAATAAACATATAAGAAAAATGGCACTAGAACACAAAGAAAAGAGGCATTGTGAAAAGTACTGGTATAACTTTCATAGAAGAGGGACATTTTTAGTTGTTAAGCCTTGAAGAAAATGCATAATTGTGATAGGCAGAAAATGATGAATACATTTCAGCCTTAAGTACTTCAGATGCAAAGCATGAAATGTGATAAAGATTTCAGGAGGTTGAAGGTATTCTCATTTGGAATAAGTATGTACGGGAGAACAGTAAGAAAAGAAATACAGGAGAAGAAGTTAAAAAGGTAGCTTGGAGGAAAATATCTTGAATTATAAGCTAATGATTATTTCCCATATTATCTGATATCTAACTTAGTTTGTGACATCACAAATTATAGAAATCAGTAAGTCAATACTGAGAAATATTACAAAACTATCTCAAATAAATCAGATGTTTGGTTCATTCTTTTTAAGCTAACACTATAGCTCAAAACCATTTTTGAACTATTGCCAAGACTGTATATCAAAAATCACATGAAGCTCTTTAGTAATATTAACCTTTCACCTTTAATATGTATCTTTAGTATATATGGCTTTGCTTTTCTGTTTATGAGAATGAATATTATATCCAAAAGACAATAAAATTGAGAAAGTCTACTACCTCAAAAAACATTTACAAAATGATTAGATGTAGAATCTTGGAATTAAAATTATTATAACATTTACAAAATGAAACAATCTTGATGCTAGACAATAAAATTAAAAATACATAAAAGTACAAGCATAGTTAATTATTGACATGAGGGAATGATTCATCCTCAGTATACCCTTTCCTGTCTCTGAAGGGAAAATTTATTTCATTGCTTCTCTGAAATTTGCTTCTTGAAGAAAAGTATGAAATAAATTCAATTCTGAAAAAAACGATAATGATAAAATAGGAAAATCATTTTGAATCCATTATATATATATTCTGTCTGTAACTGTCTTCTACTTAACCAAAATAAAGCATTTCTTTGAAAAAGGCAATGGAAACTAAAACACTTTTATTTACTATTGCCTGAGTAAAAGATCATGTGATCTTCATATAAAAAATAGTAAAAGAAAATAAAAACTCATGTAATTGTACAAATTTCATGAACTTAATTGTAGTTAATCTCAGCTGATGTAGTTAACTGCAAACTTTATACTATTCCATAATGCACTGAGTTCTAAGATACAAATCAAATCATGTTACTCCTCTGGGTTCTTCAGCTCGGAATGCCTTTTTTCCCTTTCTAGGCCAGATGCAGAGATCCCAAAACATAAAATGATAAGGCATGCTCAAGATACACTACTCACAGCATTACCAAATAAACAAATGTGAAACTAGAGACACCGATAACCTGACATGGTACCAGCTTTAATATTTTTAAGTATTTTACATAGCTTAAGTACTTTACTTTCACAAGTAACCACAAAATTCTCCTCCAGTGTAACAGAGAAAAAATAATGCCATCAGAATGAACATAGCAGCACTATTCATAATAGCCAAAAACTAGAAACAAATCCAAATGCACAGCAATAGTAAAATAGATAAATTGTATGTGGCAGATACTGGAATATTACACAGGAAAAATAAATGAAATACAGCTGCACGCAATTCAGATACTGGCATATTACACAGGAATAAAAAATGAAATACAGCTGCATACGATTATTTAAATAAATCTCACAAACATTTAGGTTGGGCAAAATAATATAGACCCAACAGAAAAGGATACTGTATGATTCCATTTATGTAAAGTCCAAATAAAAGTGGGCAAAAATAATGGTGCTAGGTAGTAAATAGTGGTGCTAGATAAATGTCAGGATAAAAGTTAACCTTGAGGATGGAAGGTAGTCCTCAGTGAAAGGGAGCCTGAGGAGATCCTGGAGGGCTAATTTTCTTGTTCTTGATCCCAGTGTTAGCTCCAGGTATGTTCACTGTCTGACAACTCAATAAGCTGCATACTTTCAACGTGTATACTTTTCATTATATGTATTATGTTTTAATAAAAACTTTACTTAGTGATAAGCACTTTACTACTTTTATATATTTTCTAAATATCACAAAACTTCCCTTAACAATAAGCACTTTGCCACTTTTATCAATTTCCAAAATATCACTTTCTGAACAGGCAATCCATTATTTGTTATTTTTATTTATTTCTTTATTCCTGCCTTGAGTCACAGGGAATTTAAGGTGATTCTAAGGTATGTGAAAGATGCAGTCGATTTTACATTATTTGAACACTATGTAGGACCTGTAAACAGACCTATGTGCCAGAACTGCCTTCACCATTTCACAACTTTATATCGAGAGAGGATACCCGAGAAGGGTGAGGTCTGGGAGAACAGGTCTTCTCAAGGAGAGCACAAGGATACACTTGCAGGGTCCTCTCCATGGTGGCTCAGCCCTTAGGAATTTGTAACTTCCTGGAACTTGGAAATTTCCAAGTTCTGTGAAATCCTGTAGTTCTATGGGGGCTGGACTAGCATCTCTCGCTTGATTCAAACTGGCCAATGAGAAGGGTACCTGTGGGGTGGAACTTCTTGACTGTCAATAAAAAGGGAAAGATCAAGCTAGACGGGGAGCGCGGCCATTTGGAATTCTTCTATGCCATAGCTCCTAGCTGGTAAATAAAGCCCTTCCTCATATAAACGTGGTGTTTGGGTGCTCTTTCTCTCCATTGAGCCTTATCTTCCTGCAACAATATCAACTGCTTTAACCAGTCAAGCACCACTAAGCTTACATGAAAACATCTTTTGTCCATATCACCCTCAATCTTCAGAAAAGCAGAAATAACAAGTAGACTTTTAAAATTAAAGTTAAATTAACAATATTCCCAAGGACTCCTTAACTGCCATGGCCATTAGCTTTCAAAACAAAAAATCAACACTTTTGGGCATCCATGTGCTCTCTCCTTATGAATTATCAGTAAGGTGTTCCATGTATTTTAAAGTTTCACCTCTGGTCCTAGATCTACTGCAAGCCTACATGAGTAAATAGAACAAAGAAATCATGTCATACATTCAGTCTTATCATCAACAGGCAATCTTTCCGAAACATTCTTCTAAGTAATTCTTGATAACTGAAAACCTACAGATTTAGTCTTCTGCAAGATATATGACAGAAAAAACTACCCTGAACTCTGGATGAAAAGGTATCCATCCCTATGAAAAAGTCATGCTAACAATTAACTCTTCAGTAAAACTCCAAAGTGTTGATCCTTGGATTCATTTTCACAACAAAAAAGACACTGTTTTCTCCTGCTTAGAAATTCTGCTTCATGGGGAGACTTTAAACAGGAGGGTCTTAAGACTCTCCTCCAGAAGTAGATAATCTTTGGAAAAAACAACTAAGCAGCGACTCCTACATCAAGCAAATGATAAACCAAAGTGAAAAGGTACACAAAGCAAGGGGCTTCAAGGGAGATAGGAGGAAAGCCAGACCTGTTGAACAAGGAAGTCTGGAATGCCCATTGAAAGATTAGGAGAACATTGTCATCAGGACTCAATAGTTCTCACTAAAAAAAAAAGAATAGAATGTAAGAATGTAACCTAGATAACCTATGACCAATAGAAAAGGACAATAAGCCATGACCAACAGAAGGGCAATAATGCATGGATGCACAGAGAGGCCAATGAAAGAGTTGCAACCAATTTCAAAGGGAGAGAAAGAGAATATTTATACTTCTGTGCTGCCCTTGCATCTCTCACCTCTTCTAATTCAGAGGGATCCACTTCCAACTAACTCTGTTAGTGCTCTAAGCTTTCTCTTTGTTCTAAATAAAATTTATCTGTGTTACACTGAAATTTGTGCAGGTTACTTTTGCTTTCTGTTCACATTGCCTGTGGTGCTCCAGTTTTATTTTTGGTTTCCCCCGACTTATGCTTTCAGTTCCCACCATGATTCAGTTGAACTTTCTAGTTTGGCTTTGAGGAACCAGGACCCAGGACCCCCAACACAAAGTATGCAAACTCCTACCCCAAAACAGAAAAAGATTGATTTTCTGATACCTCCTTTATAAAATCTTTTGTTTTGGGTGATGCCTGTGACTCAGTGAGTAGGGTGCAGGCCCCATATACCGAGGGTGGTGGGTTTGAGCCAGGCAAACTGCAACAAAAATAGCTGGGCATTGTGGCAGGTGCCTATAGTCCCAGCCACTCAGGAGGCTGAGGCAAGAGAATCATCTAAGCCCAAGACCTGGAGGTGGCTATGACCTGTGATGCCATGGCACTCTACCAAGGGCAACAAAGTGAGACTCTGTCTCTAAAAATAAATAAATAAAATAAAATAAAATCATTTGTTTTCTGTTAATCTTATTTATTACTGTGCTTTGACATCCCTGCTAATCAACTAAAGCTTTTTTGGAATGGTTTCACATACTTTCACTTTTTCAAGATAACTTCCACTATTATCACCCTCTTAATTTCCTTTAGTTTTCTCCTTGCTACCTAAAAGAAAGCAAAAATCTCCCTGTAATCCCACTAACAAAACTTAACAGCTGTTCCTTAAAACATTATAAAAGCAAACTTTTCTTGAAAACACTGTGTATTTGAATAATCTTCATGCTGTTAATCCTAACCTTCAGTCTTATAAAATTTAGAACTTGTTCCCAGTCATTACAGTTTCTATAGAACCAACAGTGCCAAGGGTAGGGACTAATGTCGGAGCTATTCTAGCTGTAGTAGCCATTCTTTTGACAAATATTTTGTCTTCTGGCGTCCTGTAAGTTCCATCTCATTGCAATAAGTGAGAGTCAAGTTTAAACTAACTGTAGTAGATGTAACTGGTACTCATTATACAGAGGTTGACTTTCTGAGCACATGGAAAGACATTCTAGACTTTCCTGAAATTAGTTTGGAGCCTTGTAACATTTTTTAGGCAATAAGCTGTGAGCTAAAGTGACCTATGTCATTTCCACCTTACACAATTAAGAGTAAGTGTGAGTTCTCCCTTCTCTCTCTTCCACTAATGCAGCAATCCTGGAAGCTATTGTGTTCCAGATGGTTTACCACTATACTAAATCTCTGAGTTGCCACTTGAAAAAGAATCTTCCAAAAATTTTATAAATAAGTCTCTGTCTTTTTTTTTTTTTTTTTTTTTGAGACCGAGCCTCAAGCTGTCACCCTGGAGAGTGTGCCATGGCATCACAGCTCACAGCAACCTCCAATTCCTGGGCTCAAGCGAGTCTCTTGCCTCTGCCTCCCAAGTAGCTGGGGCTACAGGCGCCCGCCACAACGCCCAGCCATTTTTTGGTTGCAGCCGTCATTGTTGTTTGGCGGGCCCGGGCTGGATTCAAACCTGCCAGCTCAGGTGTATGTGGCTGGCGCCTTAGCTGCTTGAGCCACAGGCGCAGAGCCATGCTTATTTTTTTTTAATTTACTTTTTTTTATGGTAAGACATACATAACAACATTTATCATTTTAGCCATTTTGATTATATAATTCAGTGGCATTGATTACATTCACAGTGTTATGCAGCCATTACCACTATCTATTTCCAAAATTTTTCTTTACCCCAAACAGAATCTCTGTACTCATTAAGCAATAACACCCCATATTCCCACTCCACGCAGTTCTGGTAACCTCTAATCTGCTTTCAGTCTGCATAAACTTGCCTTTTCTCATTATTTTATATAAATGGAATCATATGACATTCGTCATTTTGTGTCTGTCTTATTTTCTTAGCACAATGTTCTCTCAGGATTCATCCAGGTTGTCGCACTATCAGAATTTGGTTCCTTTTTGTAGCTGAAAAATATTCTGCTGTGTGTACATAGCACATTTCATCTGTAGGAGTACACTTGGGTTGTTTCCTCCTTTCAGCTATTGTGAGTAATTCTGCTATCAATGTTGTGGTACAGGTGCCTATTGGTGTTCCTATTTCAGTTCTTTTAAGAGTATACTTAGATGAAATTGCTGGGTCACACGGTAATTCTATGTTTTAACTTTTTAAGGAATGTGATCTTTTCTTGTAATAGTTCATTCTGTTTTTTACTACCCTTTCATTAATGTTCAAGTTTTTTTTTAATTTTTGTTTATTTCCTTGGTTGACTTTTGTTGCTGATTTTAAGAAATTATTTGTTTTGATCATTCATTTTTTTCTTTTCTTTTCAATTGTTTGTTTTTCAGACCCGAGTCAGAACTCCATCACAGGGGAACACAGCCAGCTGTTAGGTATAGTATTACCATGGGATTAACTTTCTCCAAATTCACTCTATCCATTTATACTAACAGAAATTACTCCCTTCTTTAATTTTATTTTCTATCTTTTACATTTCTTTTCACCTCTCAGCATTTTTTCTGCTATTTTTATTCCCAACTTGGTAAGTTTTAGGAAACTACTTCTGTAATTGATTGCTAAGACTCAATCTAATTACCTTAGAAAGTAATTTTATGTAGTATATGGTTAAAAAAAAATTTAGAAATAGAATCAGGTATGGGTGCTCATGCCTATAATCCCAGTACTTTGGAAGGCTGAGATGGGGGTGTTGCTTGAGACCAGGAGTTCAAGTCCAGCCTGGGCAATAAAGTGAGACCTCCTCATCTCTACAAAAATCAAAACTATAGGGTCAGGCCACAGCAGCTTATACCTGTAATCCTAGCACTCTGAGAGGCTGAAGTGGGAAGATTGCTTGAACTTGGGAGTTTGAGACCAGCCTGAGGAAGAGCTAGATCCTGTCTCCACTAAAACTAGAAAAATTAGCTAGGCATGGTGGCATATGCCTGTAGTCCCAGCTACTTGGAAAGCTGAGGATAGGAGGATAACTTGAATCCAGGAGGTTGCTGTGAACTAGGCTGATGTCATAGCACTCTAGCCTGGGCAACAGAGTAAAACTCTGTCTCAAAACTAATAAAATAACAGTTAAGAATTAAAACTTTTTCCCAAGATATACACCAATATTTTGGACTTTGGGGAAGCTACTTTTCCCTTGTTTACCATTTTCTTGATCTTTTGATTGCCATTTTAATTACTGAAAGTACTTCATAACCAGTATGAACTTAAGTAATTAATAAAAAATGATGTGCTGCTTCCTTATCTGTGAAATGTGTTACAGAAATGAATTGATTTCCTCTGGACATCACTTATTTAATTAAATATTTCTATATGTTTGTAATTCAACAAGAGTTTCACATGATCTCAAAACTGATCTTTTTTTTTTTTTCTTTTCCAAGATGGAGTCTCACTCTGTTGCCCTGGGTAGAGTGCCATGGTGTCATCATAGCTCCCAGCAACCTCAGCTCTTGGCCTCAAGCGATCCTCTTGCCTTGGCCTCCTAAATAGCTGGAACTACTGGCATCCAGGCACTCACCACAATGCCTGGCTAATTTTTCTATTTTTTTAGTAGAGACAGGGTCTTGCTCTTGTTCAGGCTGGTCTCAAACTCCTGAGCTACACACTGACTCCCCACCCCTCCCTCTTTTCCTCTCTTCACTCTTCCATTTCCCCACCATGTCATAGCATCAGTTGTCCTCTTTCAGAATTAAGTATATTGGATTCTCGTTTCCCCATTCTTGTCCCCAACAATAAAAACAAAACAGAAAAACTCCTGAGCTAAAGCAGTTCACTTGCCTCAGCCTTCCAGAGTGATAGGATTATAGACATGAGACATGAGACTCTGTGTCTGGCCAGGACTGATACATTTTAAAAATGTAAAAATAAAACATTCTGGTGAGGAATTCAGACAATACAAAAGTTACATATAGGCTCGGCGCCTGTGGCTCAATGGGCTAAGGCGCCAGCCATGTACACCTGAGCTGGCAGGTTCAAATCCAGCCTGGGCCCGCCAAACAACAATGACGGCTGCAACCAAAAAATGGCTGGGCGTTGTGGCAGGCACCTGTAGTCCCAGCTACTTGCGAGGGGGAGGCAAGAGACTCGCTTGAGCCCAGGAATTGGAGGTTGCTGTGAGCTGTGATGCCACAGCACTCTATCCAGGGTGACAGCTTGAGGCTCTGTCTCAAAAAAAAAAAAAAAAAGTTACATATAAAGAAATTAAAAGTCCTTTGAAGTATCTCTGTCAACTCACTTCCACTCTCCCAAAGTACTTACTGTTGACAATTTCTTGGGAATTCTAGAAATTTTTAATTATAAATTTTCATCAGTAGGGTTACAGTATACAGACTATTCTCTTACATAGACTTTTTTTTTACTTAACATTTTATCTTGAATATCTCACATCAGTACATAAAAATGCGTCTCGTTTGTTTGGGGTGGAATAGT
This sequence comes from Arctocebus calabarensis, assembly GCA_963573935.1. Classification (NCBI taxonomy): domain Eukaryota; kingdom Metazoa; phylum Chordata; class Mammalia; order Primates; family Lorisidae; genus Arctocebus; species Arctocebus calabarensis. Next base: position 755 of record CAUYON010122691.1, on the reverse strand, counting down.
ATTCTATTTTTCTCTTACAATAGAAAACTTAGGTTATTTCAAGGTTGTGTTGCAGCAAACATCCTGTATTTATATCCTTGAATTCTCATTGCCAGTGTACTTGTAGGATGAATTCCTAGCAGTGGAATTCTTTACTTCAAGAGTCTGTGCATTTTTTAAAAAATACATCAACTTAAGCTCCCATGAATAAGAGGTTTGGAGGAATGCTTGGCATGCTTGGCTCCCTACCACTGATCTACTATTACTAGCAGTTTTTAATTTTTTTTCTTTACTTAATACGCAAAAATGGTATCTTCAGTTTTTCTTTATACCACTTTAATTATGAGTGTGGTTAAGTACTTTGGAATATGTTAACAGCCATTTTTTGTGTGTGTCTTTTAATTGGAGGCTTATTTTGATTGTACACTACTGAACTGTTAGCAGTTTGAATATGTACAAAGCAGCTATAAGCTACCAGCAAGTCCAGAGTCAGGAAAGTACGTGATATGACTTGTTTGCTTATAAAAGATTCAGAGGGCTTGGCGCCTGTTGGTCAACGGGCTAAGGCGCCAGCCTTGTACACCTGAGCTGGCGGTTTCAAATCCAGCCCCAGGACCCGCCAAACAACAATGACGGCTGCAACCAAAAAATGGCCGGGCGTTGTAGCGGGCGCCTGTAGTCCCAGCTACTTGGGAGGCAGAGGCAAGAGACTCGCTTGAGCCCAGGAATTGGAGGTTGCTATGAGCTGTGATGCCATGGCACTCTATCCAGGGTGA
>CAUYON010122688.1:0-25871 GCA_963573935.1 Arctocebus calabarensis | reverse complement strand
TCATGAAGAAATTTTGCTATTTTTCAACCTGAGTGAAGATTTTATTATAATTCATCTTTAAAAATGCTGAATTGTTTTCTTAACTCCCTTGCTTCTGTAATCTGTTGTAGCTCAATCTAATCATTTAAAAATCAAGTTGTGTTCCCACTAATTGTATTAATGTCTCTATATAGTGATCAAGGAAATGCCATGAAGGATATCTGTAACAGTATGATCAAAATATTTCTGAATGTATATCAATCGTGCCCTGTGATTGCACCAATGTACATAATCATGATTCAATAAAATTATTTTAAAAAAAAGAGTTAATTGTCATTCCTTGCTCTTTCTTAACTGCTTCAGGACTATTTATGCAAACTTGTCCTGGGAAAGGCTGCCTTCATCTTCTGTAACAGCATTAACAGCACTTTGCTGCAAGAAGCTCTTGCTGATTGATTGTTCAGTCCATGCTTTATTATTTTATCCATAGGATGATTAGCAGAACAGTGGCATGTCTGTCCCCTCCCAGCAGTAGCAATAAGACCTATCCCATATTAACATCATGATTTATCATTGTTATTCACATCATGGACACAGATTTGGAATCAGAGACACAGGTGTGTATTTGAGGTCTACCACTTCTAGCTGTACTACTTAGGTTAAGTTACATCATCAGTCTGAACTTCTTGTCAATGGTAATTTGTCAACCTACCTTTGGTGCTTGTATCAAGTGACAGGATGATGTAACATGCTTGGCAAAGTACACTAGTGTTCTACTGTCCTCCTGATAGGACTCAGGCCTAAATAAAAGATGATATTTCTATTTTTCCCAGTTAGAATAACCACTCTTCTCAAAAAAAATTTTTTGGCCAATTTGTCTATTAGTACTATTTAATTTAGTTAAATATGTGTATTTAAAATCACATATTATATAAAGTAATTTGAATAAAATGCATCACTTTAAATAAATTACATTAAATTTGCCAATTCTATGTCTTTAAAAAAATTCATAGACTCCAAAATTTTAATATATAGAAGCAATATTAATTATAGAGGTAGCTTGAGAACTATTTTCTCAAAATCTATAAAGACCTATCTATATCCTTTTATTTTCCTCTACAGTATCATGTTGGGTACTAACTAACTAACTAACTAAATGAATGAATGAATGAATCAATCCTCACCATGTTCAAACTCAGGCAACAGCCATGTATGAGAAGGCAAAGCTGCTATGGCAGAGCAGGAGCGGGGCCAGATGGCAGGCAGCACAAGTGCGTCGTGACTTACAGGGAAACCATTAATCCCAGATCAAGGCTGCTCTTCACCATGACTCACTGCTCAGGGCACACTTGAAGGTGGCTCACCAAGGCGAGTTGTGCCAATACAGCTGAGAGAAAAGAGTTTGAAGTTGAGAGAATTTGCAAGGGAGTGCTTTTAGATTAGAAAGCAGGAAAATCCACAGTGATTTCCCTTCTCTTTCCTCCCTTCTATGGGCAGGAGGAGCTCATAAATTTGTCCGCACAGCTGGGCACAGAAATTGCATTAACAGACTCACCTGAGTGATAAAACTGGAGTAGCTCTTACCTGGATTAGGCCAATGACAAGGAGGTTTTCCCAGCTTCTCAAAATTCCTGTTGCCACTGGGCTTCCAGTGAGGGACTATAAGAAATAATAAAATAACTCTGTACCAGATGTCAAAAGATGCACGTTATAATCCCACCTCTCACATTTATTATCTTTGTGACTCTGGGAAAACTTTTCAACCTCTATAAGACATAGTTCACCCATCTGTGAAATGGGAAAAGAAATTATACTTGCTCCTTTTCAGACCTACAGGAGAGTCCTTGCTTTTGGGTACCATTCCCTCACTGGCATCTGAAAGTTTTATAATGCCTGGCTTCCTTCCATAGTTGGTAACTAGGATCACAGGGGGTCATGTGGCAGAGAGGAAAGAGAAAGAAAGCCCATGGCAGGCAGCCAGAGTGTGGGCCCAATCAACACTACTGTGGCATGCCATGTAACCTTGGCTATGCCATAAACCTTGACTATGCCATGTAACCTTCTCCAATGTAGTTAAGGTCTCTGCTTTTTTGAAAATTACATAGCACCTTTATACTATGGACTGTTAATAAATGGTAGTGATATGATTATTGTTATTCTAAAAATGATGACTGTAGTGATAGTTTTTTTAAACACAGACACCAAACACAGAATGTTTGTGTATGTTGCAGCCAAGGAGGGAGCGATCAAGGAGGAGGAGGGGATTGGTGAATCAACTTCAAGTGTCTAGTTGTGCTTTGTGTAGAAATAAGTAGAGAGATAAGAAAATAATTCCTTCCACTTAGCCATTTTGTCTGAGAGAATTTCAGTCATTCTCCTCACCTACCCAGAGAGGAGACAAGGCCCAAGAGAGGGAAGGAAGAGACCCGAGGATAGCAGGATCCCAGGGAGGGCACAAGAGGGAAGCAGAGGTGTGTCTGCTTTCCCTTTCTATCCATGACAAGATCTGTATTCTCCTTGAAGAATCAGCTGCCTTATTTATCCCTGGGTTCCATTTGGTGGAGGCAGCAGCCAGGAATTTTGGTTTGTGTTATATTTATGGACATTATCGGTCCTCTGGTACTTTTCATCTTTACTGGGTAAGGTAGCTTCTCCTGTCAGTTCTCATGGAAAGCTAAAAAAGGCAACTAAATTATGCCATCACCTGTGTAGGAAAGAGGATGGCATTTTACAAGCAGCAATTATTTTACACATTACTACTTGGCAATAATCCTTACAGCAGCAGATATGTGTCTAGTCAAGGAGCAACATCACATTCCATTGACTGATGTGTTAAAATTAACTATAACCTACTGGATTAAGCTAGATTTAGTGACAGTCTGGCCAGATGAGTCATGGTGTACAATGCATGGGAAAAAACAAACAGACCAAAAAAAAAAAAAAAAACAACCAGGCTCCAGCATCACAAAAAAGAAGTCTTTAATTCTCCTTATATCATTTACTAACTTTGCCGCGTTGGGTGATCTGAGACTCAGTTTCTCATCTTTAAAGTGGAATAATATTTATAGTTACCATTAATCTGTTGTGAGATTAAGTAAGAACATTATTGATAAAGCACTTAGCATAGTACCTAACGAACTATAATAGCTCAATAAATGTTAACTTATTTTCCTCCTCCTTCCATTCTTTCCTCACAGCAACCTCTATGCCAAGGCTCCCAGGCAGAGCTGAGGAGCAGCAAACTCAGAGTCAGAAGACACAGCTTCATCTTGCTGTGTATTACTGGGGTAGGTTTGGGGCAATTAGTCACCTCCCTTAATTCTCTAGTCTGCGAACAGTAAGGGTGATATCAGGATGTCTAGCAACCGAACTGATGAGGCACTTAGGATTAAAAGAAGAAATGAGTGAGAAAATGGCTTTTACATAAATGGTAAGGCAACATACAAGCTTCCAGTTTCTCCACATCCTCACCCTCACAGATACTTTTGTTTTTTTGATGATACCCACCCTAACAGGTATTAAGGACATATTTTATTATAGTTTTGATTCACACTTCCCTGATGATACTGAACATCTTTCACATTACTGTTGACCATTTGTGTCATCTTTGGAGAAATGTCTATTAAAGTCTTTTGCCCATTTTCTGATTGGGTTATTATTTGGTTTTATACTATTGAGTTGGAGAAGTTTCTCATGCATTTTGCATATTAACCTCTTACTAGATTCACGGTTTGAAACCCTTTTCTCTCATTATGTAGGCTGCCTATCTATCATTCTGTTGATTATTTCCTTTGCTGTGCAGAAGTTTTTAGTTTAATGTGGTCTCACTTATTCATTTTTGCTTTTGTTGCCCATGATTTTAGTGCCATATTTGGGAAGTCATTGCCAAGACCAATGTCATAAAGCTTTTACCCTGTTTTCTTCTTAGAGTTTTATAGTTTCAAGTCTTGTGTTTAATTTTATAATTATTTTGAGTTGATTTTTGTATATGATTTAAGATAAGGTAAGAAAAAATGGTATAGCTGCTATCAAAAATAGTAGGCATTTCCTTAAAAAATTAAATATAGAAGTATTTGATCCAACAATCTCATTTCTGGGTATTTATCCTAAAGAATTTAGTCTGAACCTTAAAGTATTTGCACTCCCAGCGTCATCCCACTATTACCATGTGCAAATGGCCCTGGGCACAATAAACAAGATCTGGAAATGACCTAACTGTCCATCATGGTATGTGCACAATACATATGATGGAATGTAATTAAGCCTTAAAAATGAAGAAATTCCTGCCATCTGCAACAACATAGATGAAGCTTCAGCTACACTGATACCACTTATCTGAGGCATATAGAATAGTCAAACTCATAGAAGCAGAGGGTAGAATGGTGGTTGCTGGGAGCTGGGGGAAGACAAATGGGAAGTTGCTATTCCACAGGTATAAAGTTTCAATAATACAAGATACTTAAATCGTACATATCTGTTGGACAAGAGGCTAGATCTCATGTTAGGTGTGTTCTTACCACAATTATGTGCATAAAATTCATCTTGGTAAAACTCTGACTCTGGCACAAAATATTTGCTGTGTAGCCAAAAGTCCAAATTTCTAATAGGCTCTTAGGTGAAGCTAATGCTGCTAGTCTGTGGGTCACATTTTGAGTGGCAAGTGCTTAGTGTGGATCGACAAACTAGGGCCCAGGGCCCAAATCTGGCCTACCATCTGATTTTGGATCACTTGACAATGAAGAATAGCTTTTATATTTTCAAATAATTTTTAAAAAATTCAAAAGAAGAGGCCAGGTGCAATGGCTAATGCCTGCAATAGAAAAACTAGCCAGGCACTGTGGCCAGAGCCTGTAGTTCCAGCTACTCGGGAGGCCGAGGCAAGAGGATCACTTGAGCACAAAAGTTAGAGGTTGCTATGAGCTATGACTCCATGACACTCTACCCAGGGGGACAAAGAGTTTGTCTCAAAAAAAAAAAAAGTTCCAAAGAAAAATAATATTTTCTTGATATATGAAAATTATATTCAATTCAAATTTCAGTATCCATAAATAAAATATTATTTGAATACAGCAACACTCATTTAGGTTTTGAGTAGGGCTGTCTTTGTGCTATAATAGTAGAGTTCAGGACCTGTAATAGGAAAAGTATGATTTGCCAAATCGGAAATATTTACTATCTGGTCCTTACAGAAAATGTTTGCCAATTCTTGGAGTAAGGGGCTTCTTGAATTCTTAAGGAAGTGAAATATTATCCTCTCATGTCTTGGTTTGTTTTTCATTGCTCTTCAGGGTCACCACCAAGGTCCTTCTGCCTATTTGCACTTCTCACCAGACTCAGAGTTTGGCCTTCTCTTCTTTTAAGGTACCGTGCTGGGCATGTCAGGGGTACAATGTTATGTAAGTCAGAGTTTTTACAAAGGCTCCTCTTATAAGAATGACTGAACCATCTCTCTTGCTCTTTTTTACCCTTACACCATCACCCCATGAATGTGTTCTCATACACATGCGGAGACTTTGATGTCTAGATTTGAAAATGAAAACAAAAATTCTGTTTGTTAATAATTTTTTTAAAATGGGTACTAAAATCTATGTCTTTTTACCTAAAAACAGAGCAATCTAACATTCTTTAAAATAAAACAAAATGTGCCTGGAAATCTTTCATCAAAGCAGGAGCTTGCTGTCCTCAGACAGAATCCTTAAATACAAGTCTTTGTTCATCACAGAGTCTCAGTTCTACCCCTACCAAATGAGTAAATGACTTCAGGTTTCTACCTGCCTTTCTACCAGTTATTTTAAGTTCAAAAATGTTTATAGGGTGGCGCCTGTGGCTCAGTGAGTAGGGTGCCGACCCCATATACCGAGGGCTGCCGGTTCAAACCCGGCCCCGGCTGAACTGCATCAAAAATTAGCCAGGTATTGTGGCAGGCACCTGTAGTCCCAGCTACTCGGGAGGCTGAGACAAGAGAATCACTTAAGCCCAAGAGCTTGAGGTTGCTGTGAGCTGTGACTCCACAGCACTCTACCGAGGGTGATAGAGTGAAACTCTGTCTCCACAAAAAAAAAAAAAAAAGTTTATAGGCATTTCTAAGCCTGAAGTGCTGAAGACTAGACTACAGTTGATAAATATTTAAAATCTAAAGAGATTTAGAGATGTAAGTGAGAAAAATTACTGAGAGACAAGTTCTGTACCTCCACGCTCTGCAGTTACACAGAGCTGGCTGCAGGTGTATCTCTTCCTTGTGCTAGGAGATGACAAAAGCTATTTTTTACAGAGTGGTTATTTTGAAAATAACTTGAAAATTTTCACTTACAAAAGCTTCTGAATCATGTGTAAGTATCTAAACCTGTTTTAGCTATTCTTCTTAATGCTTAGGTCAAGACTAGTCAATATAATTGTTTTTGGTTTGGGGAATACTCAGAGAACTATGGCTGCTGGCTTAAGCGGTGAGTTTTCTATTATTTTTGGCTCTCAACAACTGTAACTGGCCCAAACAAGTTGACCTGATTTAGCTATAATAAGGCAGCCTCCAACCAACTCTGTCTTTGTAGAAATTAATGTGTCAAGAAAGATTTAGTAACCCACATTTTTCTCTGAGCCCTTGTTTTTACAGGAACACACTGTTCTTTCTGCATTTCAGGTACTTCCAGTAATGACAATTATCTTTTTAAAAATAAATAACAATTAATAATTATTTGTTAGATAACTCAGGTACTCATTTGTTAACAATGATCCTATTAAAACAACTGTGATTGTTTCCATAGTAGTTCAATGACGTGCTCAAAGTCATGCAGTTATTTCATGAAAGAGGCAAAATTCAAACCCGAGTCAATGTGTCTGCTCTGGAGTCTTTCATTACAATTTTCTCCTTCTCGCAGGGTAATTCTCAAACCCTACTGTTAGCATCAAAGACATTCTTTTGCAAAATCATTTATGCTAATATTTTGAAGCTATTTTTTAAAAGGTTTGGTAAGTAGCCAAAATGCCTTTCAGCATGTTTTGAGTTCCTGATGAAGGGACCAAGTTGGAGAAGTCTCAGTCTTTTCCCTCCGAGGGTTCATAACGTATTAGGGCACAGGAGACAAGGATGAGGCGGGCATCACTGTCACAGACTGCATGACAAGCCCCGCTGAGATGAGCAAGGAGCAAGCACAGTAGTTTACAAGGGAGTCATTTGCACACATGACTATGGAAGGATTCTGGCTCTCAGAACCTGCTGCCTGGAGCTAAACTTATAGGATTCACACTTGGTCTCCATCAGTTCCTAGCTATGTATCCTAGGGCAAGTTAAACTCTCTGTGTCTCAGTTTCCCTGCCTATGAAATGATGGTAAGAAGATATTCCATCTCATGGAGCTGTTTTGAAGGTTAAGATATTTAGAATATTACTGGCACACAGTGAAGAGCCCAGTGATGAATGGCCAACCCAGGGTGGGGCAGGGGAAATGGGGCGTATGGAAGACCCACTCCCGGGTGCGGGCCTGGGTCTTCCCGGAGTCAGGTTGCTTGGGAATGCAGCCCAAAGCAGGTGGTAAACTCCATCTAAGGCTAAATACCGGCAGGAGACCAATATTCAAGAACTGTAAGGGAAAGTTGAAAAGAACTTTGAAGAGAGGGTTCAGGAGGGCGTGAAACCATTAAAAGGTAAATGGGTGGGGTCAACTGGGGCCTGTCCCCTGGCCAGCTCCCGGCGGCTGCTGGCTGCATTTCCACTGTGGTGGAGCGCTGGGGCGCTCCAGGATGGCTGGGAAGGCCCAGCAGGGATGGTGGCTCTGCCTTCCCTGGGCTGGCCGCCCTCCCAAGTGTTACAGCCCCAGGCGGGGTCAGTTCAGGTAGAGCCAACCAATCAGGAGCTTCCTAAGTTACCTCAGTCCCTGCCTGGACCAATCCCCAACTTGACCCCCGGTTTACCTCCAAAAGGTTTCCCCCACAATTTATTTCAACCCCAAATGCATCATCAAGCCAAAGACTATAAAATCTTTCATTTCCGCCTGCTGGTAATCCTCTGCCCAAGTGCAGCCGGAGGCATGGCCGGCAGAGCATATGCTTGAATAAAGTCACCTTTGTTTTTACGTGTGTGTCTGGTGGTCTTTTAGTGGCGAAACTCATAACAACAGTATGCTTTAAAAGTGTCAATTATGATGTTTTAAATTACTACTTGGGAATGAATTTGTTAAGGAAAATAAATGGAGATCTGAGAAACAGAGAAAAGCTTTAGGAATGCTAAAAAAGAAAAAAAGACCAAGATGTGCAAAGCTGGGAGTGTATCACTTCTGAGTGATACATTCCACACGTCTGATATACTGTTGCTGACTGCAAAAGAGAAGAAAGGTCAGGAGGAGTGAAAGGTTTGAATGGCTGGAGACAGCCATGTCTCTCTAAGAGTGGGATTTGACAGCACATAGCACGCAACCAGGATAGCCAAGTGTCCCCAAGACTGAGCAGGATGAACTGGAAGTGGAACCGCAAGAAACAGGCCAAGAAGAAACGTGCTTCCAACGGCCGCAATAATAGACCCACCTGACTGACTGAGGGGGTGGGGGGTGGGGGACACAGCCCCGCAGAGGATCAGCCCTTGAGAGTTGGGGGGGGCACTGACTTCGCACAGTCCTATTGGCTCTGTCCGCATGGCTCGCTGGCAGGAGGCCGCCCATCGCTGTTTGTCCCACAGATGTGTTTGGAAATTGCCAACCAATTAAAATGCACAAAGTTAGCAAAATTCGTTACTCATTTTCCCAAAAATGTATACTGAATGTGTTGTAAATGAGCTTCCTTTAGAAAGAGCAGAAAAGTATACAGATTCCAGTTACTGGTAATGACTAAAAATCAGGCAATAAAAATGTCACATCTGAGTGTGGTTTTTACCATGTACTTTTAATTCTTGATGTGGCTCACTGAAAACTGTAATTGAAATAACTGGTGAATAGTTACTGCCAAACTCTGCCTTTGCTAACTTGGAACTAAGAGAGGTGCTAGGGAGGCTGGGTGGGGGCGGGGTGCTGGAGGTGGAGCCGTGCTGCAGGGATGAGGGGGGCTGGGTAGGGGTGGGGTGCTGGAGGGAGAGCCAGGCTGCGTGGATGAGGGGGGACCCGGTGGGGGTGGGATGCTGGAGTGGAAGCCAGGCTGCGTGGATGAGGGAGGCCCGGTGGGGATGGGGTGCTGGAGGGGAGCTGAGCTGTGTGGATGAGGGGGGACCTGGTGGCGGTGGGGTGCTGGAGGGGGAGCCAGGCTGCGTGGATGAGGGGGACCCAGTGGGGGTGGGGTGCTGGAGGGGAGCTGGGCTGTGTGGATGAAGGAGGACCCGGTGGGATGGGGTGCTGGAGGGGGAGCTGGGCTGTGTGGACGAGGGAGGCCATTTGTGGTTTCTGGATTCTTCATCAAATCCCCCAGGTTTCTTTACAATCTGTGTTTAATATAGATGGAGATTAAAATCTCTCTAACCTCAGCTGATTCACACTGTAATAGCATTCTATTTTAAAATGTCTTTGCTTGAGCAAAGTTACCAAACTTTGCAACATAAAATACACAATAATTGTAAGGGAAATAGAACCACTCTTCTATATTCATATGGGTCTATGTATCAAGAGAACAAATTAAAAAGAAATTCATCCCAAGGGTTTTGAGATACATTATCAGAGAAAACGAAATCAGAATGCTAAAGGTAAAACAATAGGAAACCTAAGAAAAATGAAACTTAAAGAAGGCTACTCTAAAAATCATATAACAAGAGCATATAAAGCAACGCTTGCCAAGGTTAATGTCTTTATGTCTGGGGGGTTCTCAATTAGTTGTCACACTGGAGAGAGAAAGAGATCCTGGCACCTGGTGGGTAGAGAGGCCAAGGGTGTGGCTAACACCCCACCAAGTGCAGGAGAGTCCCCAAAACAAACACCCATCCAGCACAAAATGTCACTTGTTTCTGCTTTACATAAAGACGTATTTCCCCAAGATGTTTTTCTAGCTGGAGAAAATGATTGCTGATATTTATCTAGACCCTTCACAAGTTTTAATTTTTTTCCTTTTAATAGCATTGGTAACATAATATGATATTATGTAGAAAATGCATAAAACATGAATGTACAGATTAACAAAACTATGTAGTGGAAGCTAATATAACCACTAACCATTTCAAACAATAAAATATTGTCAAACTAGAATCGCACTCTCCTTTCCCATTGCTCCTTGGCAACTATGACTCCTTCTCTTAGGAGTTGGTTCCTAGATTTGCAACGATCACCCAAATACTCACTGACCAACACTGCAGTTTCATTCTTTTTGAATCTTATTATGTGAATCATACAGTATGTCCTCTTCAGTGTATTCAATTTGCTAATATTTTGCATCAATATTTGTGAGTGAATTTGGACTATATTTTTTCTTTCTTATGTCTTATAAGGTAGCCTCATAAAATGAGTTGGGTAGCATCTTTCCTTTTTTATTTTATTAAATCATTTGTGTGTCTTAGTCTTTCTTTCCTTCCTTCCATTTCTTTCATTCCTTCCTTTGCTTTCTCTCTTCCCTTCTCTTTTGACAGTCTCACTCTGTTGCTCCAGGTTGAGTGCAGTCATCAGAGCTCACAGCAACCTCAAACTCCTGGGCTTAAGTGATCCTCCTGCCTCAGCTTCCTGAGTAGCTGGGAGGACTACAGGCACCTGCCACAATGCCTGGCTAGTTCTTCTATTTTTAGTAGGGATGGGATCTCATTCTTGTTCAGACTGATCTTGAATGCCTAAGCTCTAGAAATTCTCCCATCTGGCCTCCCAGAGTGCTAAGATTGCAGGGGCAAGACACTGCATCTGGCTTATTTCTTTCTTAAATGTTTAGAAAATTTATAGTAAAACCATCTGAGTTTCATAGAACCTTAAATATAAACCTTATAATCTGACGTGACATTGGGCTACCATGATGATATAAATTTATGAAGTAGCAAGAAATAGAGTAAGAAAAAAAATTTTTTTTGAATTCCAGTTCCACTTTCTTTTTATTTAAATAACTGAAGCAATAGCCTTGGCACAGCAGAGGGAAGGGAGGTTGGGGTGTGTGAGAGTTGGCAGTGGTGTGGCCCGATGCAGGGGAAGCGTGATCAGTGACTGGGTCACAGTGGATCCCAAAGTCCCTAAGTCAGGTTCAGTAACCATGGCCATGGGGTAAGGGGCACTAGAGAGGCCATCAAATGGTGATGTCTCCAGAGACCTCGGGAGTGGGAGCTAAATGAGCTCCCCCAAGTTGTGGGGCTAAGGTACCCGTCAGGGTCACGGCCCCCAGAAGGCATTCTGGGCAGCCCCAGCAGCTGCATTGGCAGCTGAGGTTCACACTGCAGGGTTGGAGAAGATGCCAGCAGCAAATTCCTGCTGGGCCTTCTGGAAGCTGGCACCCGCGCGGTGGTATACCGAGTGGATCCGCTTTAGCATCACAATCCCCAGCACAGCAATGCCAGTGAAGAAGAGGGTAACCGGCAGCATGAGGACAGCCACACCCCGGTTGGCCTTCAGCAACATCAGAGCAGAGATCCAGCCACTGAACCCCCAACCTGGGAAACCAATGGCCTGAAGAACAAAGAGTACATCCTGGACGAAGAAAGTGAAGAAGAAAACGAAGAAATTGAATGAACTGTCGCTCCGGAAAGCCTTATACTTGGGGCAGTACAGCAGACAAAGGAGCAGGGAGTGAAAAGCAGGATCCATAAGAGAGAAAGCCCAAAGCCGAGAGCTGGCCAGGCAGGCGAGGAAGTTCAGGAGAAGAGCCAGAGTGCTGCCGAATGTGGCACAGTAAGGACAGGAAGGTAGCTTCTGCCTTGACGGAATCCTCAACAGAGCGAGCAAATCTCAATCTTGAGTGACCACCTTTCACAGACATTTAAAGACTTCAGAATACATTTACATCCAGAGGTAGTACACGGTAATACAGTCTTCTGAAATTCTTGGGGAATCTCTATGGAGATGTCCTGGAAAAAGCAGGGCTGGACTGGCCAAAAAAAGGGACAATCGTTCTGTCGAGAAGCAGTGCCCCGCAGGGCAGCGTGCTGCAGCTCTCGCTCTCTGCGATCCAACTCCGCTGCTTTCCGGTTAAGCTCCTCCTGTTTCTTTAGCTGCTCGGCCGAGGCTGCTACAGCTGAGACCTGAGTACTGTAGCAACCATAGTTCTTGTGTTCTGTGGGACTGAGCTTTCTCGAGGGCTGCAAGGAGGGAGCTGAAGGTGCAGGCAAGGGGGCAGGGACAGGAGGCTCATAGGCTGGTGAAGGCTCTCGGGCCTCAAAAGGGTTGTAGACGTCCAGAGTGGCATACTGCGGGCTGGGTCGGTGCTAGATGGCAGCTGGGTCCTGAAAGGGGTTGTCATGCTCTCTAGGATCAGCGAAGGGGGTTCCCGCTCACTGTCTGTATTCTGAGCCATGTCTATGATCGCGGCCTCGGCCACTCATGGCCCTCCAAGACTCCTGTCCCTGCCCCATTGCCTGCACCTTCAGCTCCCTCCTTGCAGCCCTCGCGGCGGCCCCCGGACTCCATCTGCTGGCTCAGTCTGCCGCGTGCTGATTCAAGAAAAATTTTTAAATGGTAATTACCTCAATGCTGCTTTAAGGGCACATAAACTCCCATACAGACATAGACAAGCTGGTCACATTTGCTTGTAGCTGCCATTTTCTGAGTTTCTGCTTTAATATTTTGCCATACAGAAAGCACGATAAAATCCTAGGACTTACTAGTATAGTCTTAATTATAAATCATTTGTTTTACCTCACTCCACATAGCACATTCCAACTTGTTCCCAAACCTAGAGATTTTCAAGAATGTTCCATTCTGAGTGATGTCTGTGAGATTGAGACTGTTGTAGATGAGGTATTCTAAGGCTTTATTTGTTATGCCATTCTGGGATTATAGAACCAAAGCTAAACAGATTAAAACTACTGACCATCCCAAAAGGAGTTTTTTTAGCCTGACTTCTAAGAATGCCTTCCTGACAACCTTCACTAAGCCATGTTTAGAAGCTTCAGGCTAGGTTAAAAGATGGATATGTATTTTCTCAGGATTGCAAATAAAAGTTATCTTAAAGAATGAATTTTAGTCAGTAGCTAATGTACAAGGAAAAGAAATAACTGAGATAAAAAGTAGAATACAGGCATACCTAGTTTATATTACAGGTTTGCTCCCCGCACAGCACGAACATGTGAATCACACACAGTTTCTGGTGCACAGAAAAGTTGTCTTTATATTACTCTATAATCTTATAAGTGTGCAATAGGATTATGTCTTAAAAACCAATGTACATACTTAAATAATATTTCATTTCTAAAAATGCTGCTGATCTCCCCAGCTTTCAGCAAGTCAATCTTTTTTCTGGTGGAAAGTCTTGCTTGAGGTTGATGACTGCTGACTGATTTGGGTGGCATTTGCTAAAGGCTGGGGTAGCTGAGGAAATTTCTTAAAACAATAATAAAATTTGCCACATTGATTGACAACTCTTGTTGAGGAAGATTTCTCTGAAGCATGCAAAACTGTCTGATAGTGTTTTAGTCACAGTAGAACTTCTTTCAAAATTGAAGTCAACCCTCTCAAACCCTGCTGCTATTCTATTACCAAATAAGCTAATAAAATATTCTAAATCCTTTATTATTATTTCAACAATGTTGACAGCATCTTCACCAGAAGTAGATTCCATCTCCAGAAACTCCCTTCTTTGCTCATCCACAAGCAGCAGCTCTTCGTTCATTTGCGTTTTATTGTGAGATTGCAGCAATGCTGTCACAGCTCTGGCTCCACTTCTCATTCCAGTTCTCTTCCTGTTTCTACCACATCTACAGTTACTTCCTCCACTGAAGTCTTGAATCCCTCAAAGTAATCGATGAGGTTTTCGAATCAACAGGTTCCAAATCTTGATTCCAAGTTTTTCTGTTAGTGTTGATATTTTGATCACCTCCCATGAATCACAAGTGTTTTTAGTGTCATTTAAAATGGGGGAATACTTTCCAGAAGGTTCTCAAGTTACTTCGCCTGGATACATCAGAGGAATCACTATCTATGGGAGCTTATAGCTGTACAAAATATATTTCTTAAATAATAAGATTTGAAAGTTGAAATGACTCCTTGCTCTATGGGCTACAGAATGGATGCTGTGTTAGCAGGCATGAAAACCATTCATTGCCTTGTATGTGATCAGAGCTCTTGGGTGAGCAAGTGCATTGCCAATGAGCAGTAATATTTTGAAAAGGAATCTCTTTTTCTGAGCAACAGGTTTCAAAGTGGACTTAAAACATTCAGTAAACTTGGGCGGCACCTGTGGCTCAAAGGAGTAAGGCACCGGCCCCATATGTCAGAGGTAATGGGTTCCAATTCAGCCCTGGCTCAAAACAAAATAAAAAATTCAGTAAACCATGCTGTAAACACATATACTGTCATCCCAACTTTGTTCCATTTCCAGACCCAGGCAGAATACATTTAGCATTATTCTTAAAAACCCAAGAATTTTCAGAATGATAAATCCACACTGTCTTTAACTGAAAGACAGTGTTAACCCCTAATGAGAGAGTCAGGCTGTCCTTTGAAGTTTTGAAGCTGGGCATTGACTTCTCCTCCCCAGCTCTGAAAGCCCCAGACAGCACCTTCTTCCAAGTAGAAGGCTGCTGCACCTTCAGGGAAACTCTGTTGTTTGGTGTAGTCTCCTTCATCTATAACCTTAGTTAGATCTTCCTGGAACTTCCTGCAGCTTCTACATCAGCACCTTCACCTTGTACTTTCATGTTACGGAGACAGCTTCTTTGACCTAATCTCTGCTATATTCAAGCCTATTTTCTACAGCATTATCAGCTCTTTCAGCTTCACAGCATTGAAAAGAGTTAAGGCTTTTCTCTGGATTAGGCTTTGGTGTAAGAGAATATTGTGACTGGTTTAATCTTCTATTAAGACTTGCTCCCTATTAGTAATAAGTCTGTTTCACGTTCTTATCATTTGTTTGTTCACTGGAATAGAACTTTCATTTCCTTCAAGCATTTTTCTTTGCACTCACAACTTGGTTAATCAGTGCAGGAGGCCATGCTTTTGGCCTGTCTCAGCTTCTGACATGACTTCCTCACTGAGGTTAATCATTTCCAGGTTTTGATTTAAAATGAGAGATGTGCAACTCTTCCTTCCACTTGAACATTTAGAGGCAATTTGGGGTTATTAATTGGTCGAATTTCAATAATATTGTGTTTCAGGGAGTTCTTCTGTGGAAGAGCAGAAGGAATGGCTGGTGAATAGAACAATCAAACATAGGTCTATGGATCGAGCTCGCTGTTTTACAATTACAATTTGTAACATCAAGCATCGCTGATCACAGATTGTCGTAACAGATATAACAATAATAAAGAAGTTTGTATATTGTGAGAAGTACCAAAATGTGACACGGGGACACAAAGAAACACAGTGTCAGAAAAATGGTGCCGGTAGTCTTACTTCACACAGGGTTGCCACACATGTTCAATTGGTAAAAAAGCACAGGAAAATGAAGCACAGTAACATGAGGTATGCTTGTATTTAACTCTTCACAATTATTTCCTTATCTTTTTCTTGAAACCCTTTCATTATCATGGGCCTTCTATTCCAAAATATTCCCAATGAATAAAATTCCTATAGTGTTTAAAATTGTACATATCCGGCTCGGTGCCTACGGCTCAAGCAGCTAAGGCCCCAGCCACATAACACCTGAGCTGGTGGGTTCGAATCCAGCCCAGGCCTGCCAAACAACAATGACAGCTGCAACCAAAATATAGCCAGGCATTGTGGCAGGCGCTTGTAGTCCCAGCTATTTGGGAGGTGGAGGCAAGAGAATTGCTTGAACCCAGGAACTGGAGGTTGCTGTGAGCTATGATGTCACAGCACTCTACCTAGAGTGACAGCTTGAGGCTCTGTCCCAAAAAAAGAAAAAGAAAAAAAATTGTACATATCCTACAGATTCATGGAATCTTTTTTCTTCATGGAATCTTCCTAGACTGTCAGCTCCATGATCTCTTCTGCCTATACTGTCTTTACTAACCATAACAGCAGCCATACTACAGAGGTAGTCTTCATAGTTATGAGACTACTTACCAGGGGTGTGGCCTGTGGCCCAACCTATGGTCCAGGGGCTGCATGTAGATTATGTAAGGACTGTTTTGCTTATCTATAATGCCAGAGATCATGAATATTATGCATTTATTTATTTTTTGCTCATCCATTTTCATTAGTGTTTATGTATATGTTGCCCAAGACAATGCTTCTTCCAATGTGACACAGAGAAGTCAAAATTTTGGACAGCCCTGCCAGCAAGTCAGTGGTGGATTTGACTCCACACAAAAGTCTTTCCCAAAGAATCCTGCTGCTTCAATGACATTCTTAACACTACACTTTCAGAGGCCATCAACAGCCTACCAGAAAGCTGACCCCAACCTGAAGTTCAAGGGAAGTATGCACAGTGGGTAATGAGGAGAGATGAATTCCTGAGTTTGTGCATAAGGATTGCACTTTATCTTCCCTGACAAAATGCAAGAATCCATGACTAAAGAGATTCTCCCTCTTCCAAACCTGAGGAATACACTTTCTTACTTGCTCTGGGAAAGAAAGGGTTCATCATTTCCTTACTAGCAGCAAAATTGCAGAACCCAAATGAAGCCAATCACTTCTCAGAAATGGAGATAATCTTTTTCATTTAGATAAGCACCTGGTCTTTAGCCACAGAATTCTGTTCTTTACCCTCCTATTAAACAATTTTTTAAATAAAATCACATTATCCTAATATGTGGGATTGTTTGGCTCTACATGGTAAGCTCACTCTGCAGCTTCCCTTTTAACACTCATGTCAATGATTGGAAAAAGAAGTAGGATACAGAAGTAGCTTATAGGTGTGCTGATACAGTGCTCAAGAACAGTGAAGCAATCAAGATTTAATCACAAAACCTCCAAAATGAGGGTTTTAAAGAGCCTATTCATGCATTTGAATCTTTCTTCACTAGACTCTGTTAGCAAATGCTGCAGGAGGCACTGAGGAGACTATATTTATCGCTCATTAATAAAGATTGCTTTCTAAAAAGTATGTCTTTTACATAGCCATGAAGATGAGGGGACTTTTTAAAGGAATTATATCATTAAAAAAGAGACTGATGTGTCCGATCAGCGATGATTCCATTCTTAACTCAAATGAGATCTTACATTTGAATAATTCCTGCAAGTATATGTCTTCTCTGCAAATACATTTTGAATCGTAATAAATGAAGCTAGGTATTTAGTTTTCAGCCTACAGAATGATCTGAAAGGATTCTCTGTCTTTTATATATGGCTTTGATTGGCATTCCAAAAATTCATGTTGGGAGACTGCAAAAGAATTAGTCTGACACACCACCTGGGGGGTAGTGTGAGGAAGCTGCCAACAGTGGATACAACAGTCACTCTGGCAGTTATGGGATGAGAGGAAAATACGCTTCTTCCCTGTGTCTGAGAACAGTGACAGAAATTTCTTTTCTATTTTCTACATCCCTTGTCGAATCAGATGCAAAACCTTTTCCAAAATTCCTGTTTACTAGTTTGTAAAATAGTGCCATTTAAAAAATCTTTCTAAAGCATGACTTTTTGAAGAAGACTATTTATTCAAGTTTTAAAAAAAGGCCATTGATTTTGCCATTGGACTATTAGGCTGTCAGGCTGCTAACAATCATCTTTACCTTCTTACAGTCTTCATGACTACTTCTGTTGCTTCCATCGGCACGATGGCTGCCACCTGACATCACTGAAAACGCACCATGTGCTTTTATGGTACATTGTCTCATTTAATCCCCATAATACAAGGAATGAGCATTTTATAGCCTTTCCATAAGTAAGATATCAGAGATTTAGGTAGTCAATGTAACCTGAGTAAGGTAATGCAGGTAAAAAGTGGCAGTGACAGACTTTGATTGAACCAAGGTATTCTGGTTTCAGAACCCTGGTTTTGTTTTTTAACCACTCAGACATTCTGCTTCTAACCTGCTATGGAGTTGAAAGTTATGGGGTCTCACCTATTAGAACTGTTTCTAAATGTAAAGCATGTAAGTGCTGCATTAGGTTTAAAAACGCTCCTGGAATCAACATTTTTAAGCTGTACAGCAGTACTTTCAGGCAATATAGGGGAGGGCAACATTATTATGTCCAGAAAATGATATGTAAAATAGCTTACTAGACATAATTTAGTATTTTGTAGATGTATCTATACAAATAGCCATTGGTTTAAGTGTCCTAATGATGCAGGACAAGGCGGCCCCATGACCTCCCGCCTTAGCCCTGGCGGTGCTGATGCTGTGGCGGATGGAGGAACCAGCTTGCTGGAAGGGCCAGACACCTCTAGGGAGACACTGGCAGCTTTGCTGTCTCCTCACTGTGCTCTTCTGGCCAGTCAATTTCATGTAAGTTTCCAGGGCCTGAGTCTTCATTGGATAGCTGTCTATAACTGAGGAAGACCCACTCCCTAAAAGTTAACATGGCAAAACAACCCCTGGCCACTATATAAACCCCTGAGCAGAGAACTCAAGAACAGACCTCCAAGAGGGAGCAGGAGAGCTTCTTCCCTTCCTGGGTTCTCTCTGCCAAGAGGTTTGGTTTTTGTACTTGTAATTTTTGTTTCTGTTAATAAATCCTGACTTATCACTAATCCTGTAGTCCCTCAAATTGCTGAGACCAAGAACGTGAAACTCTGGTATCACTCGTGAATCCATAGTCATTCTGTTAGTGGGAGAGAGCATACACAGTCAGGCACCCAGACCTGGTGCCGCGCTGCTGGGCTCACACCCAGGTCTGTGACTATCTACTGCAGCCTGGTGGCCTGGCCAGGGGTGAGTCACCTGCTCTCCCTGTGTCTCATTTTCTTAATATATAAAATGAGTTTGGAAATGGCAAGTAGCTATCTCATAGAGAATAATCAAAGATAAAATAAATTAAGAGCACTCAGAGTACTAACAACCAGGATGAGAAATGCTAAATACAAAACTATCTTATGAGGTCTACATTGTTTGGATCAACCTGAAACTATTGAGAAACACTGCTCTAAAACAGAAATACCGAGATACCTCAGTGGGTGCTTCAGAGACTCATTTTTCATCCATCCAGTTTTTTTTTTTTTTTTTGCTACTTCTGAGTACCAGGACTATATCCTATAGAAAAGTAAGATGCTCAATAGTGTGTTAGAAATTCACAGGTCTACAATTTATATGGAGGTACTGAATCGAAGTCAGTTAAAAAGTGACAACATCTCTGGAAGTTAACATTTAATGTAAAGCCAATATCAGAGACATAATTTAAACACAATAGGAGACAAAATTTAAGGTCGTACTGTTTTGTACTTTTTGTTGTTGTTGGGGATTCATTGAGGATATAAGAAACCAGTTTACACTGGTTGCGCTTGTTAGGTAAAGTCCCTCTTATAATCATGGCATGCCCCCAAAAGGTGTGACATACACCAATGTTTGGTACTTTTTATTTTTATGTTTGAAGAAGTAGACCATTATGTTCATTTTGTTTGTTTGTTTCATCATCCCAGTTTAGGTAACATGGTTCTCCTCTATTCATCCATATATATAAATAAATAATTCTCTTATCTAATGAATTTTGAACTTAGCCTCTAAATTAATTCCTATTTTTCTTCTCAAATGGAAACTGACCTATGCTCCAAATGTTATTTGATAAGACCTTGTATTTATTTGTATTCAGAGATTCTGCTGCAGTCTACCGAAAGCCATTTCTTGGCAGCCCTAGGTAACTGGAGATGAAAAGGCTATGAGAGTAATTTTTTCCCTACAGGTAAGTGAGGAAGGATACTGCTGAATCGAGGGAGAGAAGGAGAGCAACCCAGGCAAACAAGGAAATAATTAAGGGCAGGAAAAGCAATGTGACTTATCACATCCCATGCAAACTAGAGGACCTTACAATGTGTAAGGAAAATCTTTACTCTTCTGCCACACACACACACACACACACACACACACACACTCATGCACCAGCCCAAATTTGTAGCAGAAAAAAAAAAAAGAAAATCAAAGTGGCAGGTTGCTCAGACATTAGCATCCCAAAGCCTGAGTAGGAGGCATTATTTTGTACAATCTTCACCTAGGCGAACTGAGAGCATCCTGTGGGATTTGTTCACAGAGTCTGAACAATAAGTGGGAACTCTGTGAGGTGCTGCAAAGAAAATGCTAAACATTTCCTACTTACATTTTCCCTCACATGAAAAGACAATACAGTCATATTTGATGCAGGAACAGGAAGCAAATAACATTCTAAAAGAAAGTCTGCTTGTGTGGGGGGAAAGCACAGGGGCAGCACCAACACCTGTATCGTCCCTTTTATTGCCCCTTTCTCTGTGCTTTGTGGTTATGGGGTACTGTGCTGAATGCCCAAAGGACTTTTACTTTTCCACATTCTATATATTACAAGAATAAAAAAGAGGGTGGATACACTCAACAATTTTTTTTAGAAACCACCAAGAGGCCCTCTTTTTTTTAACGGCAATTGTTTTCAAAATTGTGTGTGCATTGGTTTCTTGGAGTCAAAATATACCTGTTGAGTCTCTTCAAGTTTCTGATTTGGTTAGGTCTGTGATGGGGCCTTAGACAATGCATTTCTAGCAGTTTCCAGATGGTACTGATGCTGCTGTTTGTGGGTATTGACTTGAAAAAACACTAGCACAGCCCCAGGCAAAGTACAAACTTTCCTGGAGGTCTTTAAAACTATTGATTTCTGACATCACACTCAGAAATTCTGCTACCATTGCTGTGGTATACAGTCTCAGCACTGGGATTTTATGATTCTCATACCATTCTAATGTGCAGCAAAGTTTGGGAACTAGGATATTAAGCTATACCTCTCTCTACATCTCCTTCCTATAACTAACATCTAGCAAAATCCTGACCAAAGAAAAATGTAATTCCCCTGCTCTCTTATCTTTTTGTTTCATCTAACTGACGAAAGTTCCAAGGTTGAGTCAGGCCATTGTGGACATTCTTTACCTCTTCATCGATGTTGCTGTGTACTTCTGGAGAAAACTATGTCATCACTAAACTCACACATTGCCTCACTACAAATTTGCTGACTCATATGTTGGCAGGGCCCTCAAATGCTTCTAATTGTCATTTTGCAAGACCAGATTCAGTTTATTTATTATCAAATACTTTCTTTTTCACATCCATACTCTCTTTGCTGCTCTCTCATTTCACATGATACTTTTTTCAAGCCCTCTTAGCATCTTAAAATATATCTCAGTGATGCCCATATAAGGCAGTTTTGTCTCCCAGGGTCACTTGGAAATGACAGAGGGCTAAGCTTCTGGCATGCAGTAGTTGGAGTCTCAATGATGCTGTTAGATAACACCCAATAACAAAGAATCATCCAGCCCCAAATAGAAATGGTGTAGTGAGTGAGAAATCCTGGCTATCACCACACAACCTTCCCCTAAGTCTCAGCACTTTAGTGAGTGAGAAACCTGGTTATCACCATACCTTTCCCTAACTCTCAGCAGTTGACCATCCCTTGAACTTTACAAAGAAAACAGAGCCCTTAATCCTCTCTCCACCTTCACACTCACATATCCACACCTGATCTTCACTTCTGGGCTTAGTTTCTGTGGAGAAGTGAGTCTTCTACAGCCAATAATTACATAAGTGCTTTTCCTCAAATCCTCTTATCATTTCTGGGAGCTAAAATGTCTACAAATGAGTATTCATTCTTTCATTGATTTATTATTTCATTCACTGGGAAAATATTTATTATCTTCAACATGTCAGGTACTATACGGAGAGCTACGAATATAAAGCTGAGCAAACCAGATATAGTTGGTGCCTTAATTGATCTTAATTTTCAGTAGAGGACACACAATTAAATAATCCCCAAAACAAAAATTACAAAATGTGATGAGTGCTAAGCAAGCCTCTAACTAGTGAAACTGATGCAGTGTCAGACATCAAAGGGAGCCTGCCAGAGACAGCGCTGGCTGTGGATTGAGTGTGGCTGGCTGGGCAGTAGGGGTGGGAATGGGGATGAAAGAGGACTGGGCAGAGGGGCAGCACTTACGCAGGATGCACACCCAAAGCATGTCTCATTGCACGACAGAAAAGGTCAGTGCTTCTGGAGAATAGCTTAGAGGGAAAGAATAGACAGATGAAAGTAGAAAGCAAGCCAGGGTACAGTTCTCTAGTTGTTTCTTTCATTCATTCAATAATATGTATCAAGCACTTCCTGTGAGCCAGACCCTGCTTCAGACACTAAGGATTTGGCAATGAGGTTTATAGTCTTATGGATGAGACAGGTAGTAATCAAAATAAATAAGAAAAATAGATGATCATTGCTGAGGGGACAAATAAATTGAGGAAGGGAAGGAGAGATCGTGTAGAAGATGAGAAGCTTTTGTTTTTACATGGGGAGGCAGCATTTGGGTAGCCTGAGAGAACAAGGGAACAGGAAGCTGTGTAAAGGGAGTCTCCATTCCTGGCCAGGGACTAACAGAAGCAAAAGCCCAGAGGGTGAGTGTGCCTATTTGGTTTGGGCAAGTGCAGAGAGGCTTGTATATTGGAGGAAGAACAAGTACAGGATGGAGAAGTAGGAGAAAAGGTCAAATACATAAAGAAAAAGCAGACTGGCAGAGTGGATTTAAAACATGACCAAACTACCAGGGGTGCCAAAAAATGTATACACATTTTAAGAGACGTCTATGTATTAAAATAGCAATGTTTAGTAAGATGCTTACTCAAGAAACAAATGAATGCTATTGTCACCGTGAGTCAGTGGTGAACAGTCAAAGAAAATGGTGGAAGCATGGTTGTTGCTTTAGGAGAAGTGATGCTTGAAATTCAAGAATGTGGCAATGGAAGTACAGTTACATAATTATGTAACACAATCTCTAACAGACCCAACAGTTACACACGTTCCTGTGAAAAAGTAAATCACTTTAAAAGGCCTCAATGTCTGGTGTGGACTGTCATTAAGGGAACTAATTGGACCATTCTTTTTTGGAAGGTGCCATTACTGATCAAGTGTGTCTAAATATGTTTTGTACACCAATCTTACCTGAAATTGTACATTTGGGGGAAATAAGAGATTTTACTTCCAACAAGAAGGCACCCCACCATACTTCCACAGAGGTGTGAGAGCTTAGCTTAATGACAATTTGTGAGGACAATGGATAGGGTAGAGAGGTATGGTTGGATTTCCTTCAAGTTCTTCTCAATTAACACCCCTTGACCCCTACCTGTGGGGGATCTTAAAGGATGTGGTAAGCCATAGAAAACCAGTTACACTGGTGGTACTTGAGGAAGACACTGAAACGGCATGTGCAACAGTATGTATGGACACTTTGATAAATGTCACTCAAGCGGTAGTTCGCCATAATTAGAAGTGTCTGTATACTAATGGTAACCACCAGAACACCTTTTGTAATTACAGAAATCAAATGTGACTTGTGTTCATCTTTTATTATTCATATATATTGAATATTATAATTTTAATATAGTTTTTTCTTTTGTTAAAATGTACATATGAAAAAAACATGTATAACAAGAACCCTAATCAAATATTAATATTAAATAAAGTGAACTTTTGAGAAAAGAAAATTATTAGAGAACAAGAGGGGCATTACATAAAGAGTCAATCCACCAAGAAAATACAGGAATCCTAAGTGTGTGTGCACTAGACAATAGAGCTACACAATGCTGGGAGCAAAAAGCAATAAAACATTGGAGAGATAGATATATCTACAATTACATGTGGAGACTTTAACACCCCTTTCTCAAAATTGATAGGACAACAATCCTCAGCAAAAGTGGAGAAATTCAAAAGCATTAGCTAATGAGATCTTACTGGCAGTTATGCACAGCCACCTTATCACAGGAGAATATACATTTTTAAGGGCCCTCAGAATGCAAACCAAGATCAACAATATCCAGTCCATAAAACAAACCTTAATACATTTAGAATATTTAAAATCATACATGATGTGTTCTCTGACCATAATGGGATTAACCCATAAGTCACTCAAGAAAGATAACATGAAAATTTCCAAATGCTTAGAAACTAAAGAACACATTGATCAATAATACATGAATCAAAGAGGAAGTCTCAAGAGAATTTTTTTTTTAATTGAACTGAATAAACATGAAAATACATGACATCATAATTTGTGGCACATAGGTAAGGCACAGCTGAAAGGACAATTTGTAGCATTCTATATACATATTAGAAAACAGAAATAGCCTCAACTAATAATATAAATTCCAACATCAAGAACCTGGAATAAAAAGTGCAAAATAAACATAAAATAAGCAGAAGGAAGGAAATAATAAAGAGAAAAATTCAATGAAAATAAAAAGAATAGGGCGGAGGAAGATGGCGGTGGAGACGGTCCTATAGCCCATCTCTCCCAGGTCAGCAGGTTCTGGATCTTTCCCCATGTGAACTATTGGAGTGGATGGGCAACTGGTGAGACACAGAGATCGGGAGGATTGGCGCGTTCAAAATTTAATTCTTAACTGTGGAAACGAGTGCAGACTGTTTCCCCCTGCGTGGCGGAGGGGCAGCCGGCCCCTCCCACAGGGAGGACAGAAGCTCTAATCAGAGAAAACTCCACTGAAGCGTGGAACTCAGAGCTTACCGATCAGAAAGGGACACTACTGAGAAGCACGGAGTCCCGGGCAGCCCTGCTGCGAGCGGAGGGGTCCGGACTCACCCGGACTAACACATTGGAATGTCCAAAATGGCGAGCGCCTTTTCCCCAGATCAATGAGAGGGAGAAAGAATCGGTGATCAGTCAGAGTTACACTAGGCGGGGACCATAGTAAACCCTGAGAGGGGCGGAATACACACTTTGAGCTGTGGAAACTGTGGAAGTTGGCGAGGAGGGCCACCGGGCACATCAGATGGAGAATAACTGAAGTTCAAGTTCCCACTAACAGCCCCGCAAAGCCCCCGGCCCTCTAGCCTGCACTGCGGCTGGGAGCGGCTGGGGAGCCGTGTCCATAGCAACCGTCGCCAGGGTGTTTCCCCGGTAGCTCCAAAGCTGCCACACCACGAATAGAGAGGACACCTTTACGGCCATAGCAATCACTGCCTGGGTGCCACTGGGGAAGCCGCCGCCCCACAAACAGGGACACACCGCTGCAGCCCCAAGATCCACAGCCACCGCGTGACTCCTCCCCTCCCCTCCAGCCTTCACAGCCACCAACAACTGCGACCTACGCCATAGCAACTGATGCTGCCTGTGCTGCCGAGGTCGCCCCGCTCATAGTGACACAAAACCCCCGCCCCCTTAGCCTTCACTGCAGCTGGAAGCGGCTGGGAACTGTGGCCATCACTCCAAAGCTGCCGCCCAGCGAATAGAGAGGACACTTTCGCAGAGATAGCAACCTCCGCCCAGGTGTTGCTGCAGTTGGAAGCCGCCGCCCCGTGAATAGGGACACACTGCTGTGGCCCCCGAGATCCACAGTGACCACATGGCTCCTCCCCTCTAGCCTTCACTGCCGCTGTGACCCGCGGCCATAACTCCCATAGCAACCACCACGGCTTGTGAGGCCGAGGTCGCCCGCGCATAGTGTCACAAAGCCCCCGCCCCTTAGGCTGAGAGCTGCTGGGAGCCTGGGCATAGCAACCCCCGCCCTGGGTGCTTCTGCGGTGACTCCAAAGTTACCACCCTGCAAATAGAGAGGACACCTTCGCGGCCATAGCAACCGACCCCTGGGAGCTAGTGCAGTTGGAAGCCGCTGCCCCTCCAATAGGAACACACCACTGCGACCACCGAGATCTGCAGCGACTGAGAGGCCCCTCCCCCGCAGTCACTACGAGCCCTGCTCCCTTGCTCCCCTCTCACAGCAGATCGCTGTTGCCGGACTGGACTGCAATTATATATACATATAAGAATAATAATATTTTTGAGATTTTTTTT
>CAUYON010122682.1:0-10754 GCA_963573935.1 Arctocebus calabarensis | reverse complement strand
AGAGAGGGAAGGAGTAAGGGGGTTGGGGTCTTGGGGTCTTGGTGTGTGCCACACCTTTTGGGGGCAAAACACGATTGTAAGAGGGACTTTTCCTAACAAATGCAACCAGTGTAACATGGTTTCTTGTACCCTCAATGAATCTCCAACAATAAAATAAATAAATAAATAAATTTTTAAAAAAATGTAACTCATCAAGGTGCCAATTTCACCTGTACTTCTCACCAGTTTCCCCTTTGCTCAAACTACTCTCCAAAAACACAGAATGATAAAAATAGCAATCTTCTGTATATGGTCCCACGCTTACCTAGACCACATAGTGACTGCCTCCCTCTCATGAAGATGGAGAAGCCTGTGCTAAGCCTTTGGGTTCCCCACTGTCTCTTCTCCTCTTTAGCAATTGGGCAATAGTACAGGGTTTGTCCCAAAAGTCACCCCTAAAGTTGATGACAACTTTCATTGTCATATGTCATTGAATATTGTCAAAATATTCATTACAAAATTTTACAAAGAAGTGGCCAACATGTAGAGAATATTTTGCAAAATTTTGTAATGAATATTCTATAAATAAAAGTACATTTAGCTACAATTTTCCATTTTCCCTGTGTATGGCGACTTTGGGGGCAGCTTTTGGGATACCCTGTAGTTTATGTTAACCCCCCCCCCATAACAATCTCAGATTATATTTGGGATTCCATCTCCCTAAAAATCCTAAAATGAAATTTTTTCTCTGATTTCCCAGAGGTGTATATAATTCAAAAACACTCACTTTTGATTGTATGTTTCTAAAGCCTGATTGATCTTTTAAATGAACACACCAGAATTTATACATTTAAATGAGTGCTGTTTCCTTCAAACAAGTCCCCTTGGGAGGCTATATACATATTCCAACAATGTATCCACCTGTGCTTAGAACACTTCAGAAGCTTCCCTTTTGGAACTGCTTTCAAAACCTTGGTATATTCTTTTGATGGGCCCCCAGGTGGCAAAATTTATCCTATGAGGGTAGATATACCTTTTTTCCCCTTAAGTTGAAAGACAGAATTAAGAACGGGAAAGATGGTAGGTGATGGAGTTGGGAATACTGTTTAGTGTCAAAAGCAGAGAATGCTTATCAAGAAAAGAACTCTGAAGGTTATTCCTACAAGGATGAAACAAGGGTCTGAGCACTGGCTTTACTACAGAAACAAATGGGCAGGCCCCAACCCCCGTGAAAGGATGCAGCTTTAGAGGACGGTACATGTGTGGGTAATTAAGATCTGGTAATACCACTGTAAATAGTAAGAAATCGTCCCATTGTCACCACTGGATTCCCTTGTTGTGTTCATCTATGTCACTGTGTCTTGACCAGGGTCTAAGAACCAGACACCTTCCAAAAGTGGCTCCCAAAGTTCATGAGTCTTAAGTGGGCATGGGGAGCAGGCTGCCCCTCTCTCCAAAGAAGACAAAAACTAGCACATACAAACAAGCAGGAAGAGGCTCGGTGCCCGTGGCTCAACGGGCTAAGGCGCCAGCCACGTACACCTGAGCTGGCGAGTTCGAATCCAGCCCGGGCCCGCCAAATAACAATGACGGCTGCAACCAAAAAATGGCCGGGCGTTGTGGCGGGCGCCTGTAGTCCCAGCTACTTGAGAGGCGGAGGCAGGAGACTCGCTTGAGCCCAGGAATTGGAGGTTGCTATGAGCTGTGATGCCACAGCACTCTATCCAGGGTGACAGCTTGAGGCTCTGTCTCAAAAACAAACAAACAAACAAATAAAAAACGAGCAGGAATAGTCCACTGGCTCCTCAGTAAGTTAAACATGGAATTACCATATGACCCAGCAATTCCACTCCTAGGTATATATCGGCTCAAAAGAATTGAGAACAGGTGTTGGTATTCAAACAGAAGCTTGTACGCAAAAATGTTCATAGTGACACTATTTATAATAGCACAAAGGTAGGAACTATCCAAATGGTCCATCAATGGATAGATGGACATAAAAAATGTGGTATATATGATTCAATATTATTTAGCCATAAAAAAGAATATAATACTGAAACATACTACCACATGGATAAATCTTGAAGATATTATGCTAACTTAGCAAATAAACCAGACACAAAAGGCGACATACTGTTACGATTCTACTGACATAAAATGTCCAGAACAGGCAAGTCTGTAAAGACAGAACAGATTAGTGGTTGCCATGGGCTGAGGAGAAGGAAGAATGGGGAATGACTGCTTAATTGGTATGGGTTTCCTTTTGGGGAGATGAAAGTGCTATGGAATTAAGATAGTGGTGATGATTGCACAATACTGTAAAAGCCTTAAATGTCACTGTACACTGTAAAATAGTTAAAATGATAAATTTTTATGTTATATTATTTAAACCCCTCCCTCGCCATACATGCTTGCACATAGAAAAAGAAAAAAGAAGCAGGCAGTTTCTGTGCTACATTCTGGTAGGAGTGCTACGGTTTGGTCCTGGCTGGCAGCTCTTACAGGCTGCAGGGCTAAGACCCTCACAAGTAGCAGAGAAGAGAAGGCAGCACAGGGGATACTGGCCTTCAGTCCAATGACCATCAGCCTATGTGCTCTGGTCCTTTGCCAAACAGAAATTTATCAGGCCCATTATAAATGCTTTTTGACAAGGATTAGAGAGAGAGTCATGTGTGGGAAATGATCCCCCATGGGGAGAAGCAGGGACAGTTCCTGAGAGAAGCCAGGAAGACATTTCCAATGCAGCTGGTTTACTTGTCAACCCTAATCCCTGCCTGCAGCATCACGGCCACCTGATTATAACGCAACTGCTATTTATTCTGGGCCATCAGGGTATAACCTATGGGCCAGGGAGAGGGCAGGGAAGAGAAGAGATAAGGCTCTTCTCTCCACCAGCAGCTGCTTGCCATGAGAGCAGACCATACCCCACTCCTTGCCTGGTACCCCTCCCTTCCTTCCCCACATCCCCAAGGATGCTCACAGATGCTCCCCGGCTACATCCACAGCCGCAGCTCCAGGCTTTATCAGGAAACCAACACACCAGGCAGGCAGCTGAGCTGGTCTCCAGCCACCCAGCCCCCTTTAGCAGCCTCCTGCTTAGGGGTATGTTTTCCTAATCTTTGAGGATTTACAAACCCAGAGAAGAGACAAGACCCTTAGCAGCAATTACAAGACTAATAACATTAAGTCTTAAATGGTTATTATAGGTCCAGATTGCTTATTAGTTGTGACAGCCAGTGAATCAGGGGAACAGTGCATTTTAATGTGCACAAAAAATAACCTTCAAAATTCAATGCTCTGGATCAGTGCAGCTGTTGGACCCAAGACCCAGCCTCTGAAAAATACTGGTTCAGAGACCCAAGAGGGAGGAGCCCAGCCTGCTTCTGACTCAGCTGTTGTCTGAGACCTCCTTGAGACCTCTCTCATTTTTTCTATAACAGCACAAATATTTACTTGGCACCCACCATGTGGCACTAAGAAACCCTGCCGTGGAGCTTATAGTATGGTGGGAGTGGAGGGGTAGAGACTTTCTCGTTAGCAGCATGCTCCGAGCATCTTCCTATCTGCTGAGGCCAGGAGGAAGGAAAGGGGTTAACTGCCGTAGCCAACTATAGGCCATCCCAAGGATGACCCAACTGGGGGCCAACCCCTTCTCTGCTGCCAAGGGGCATCTCTCTGGGACAGAGACATCCCGCACAGTGAGCAGAGCATGGTTAGAAGCCAAGATAGTGAGCTCATCGGGGGAAGTGGAAAGATGAGTTGCAATACCGCCATGAGTGAAGAAAGACCCTGTGTGCTTCCGTTAATGCAAGAAGTCTGGAGGGTGGTTGGAAAGCCAGTGAGATGGCTGCTCTCTGGGTCTTTCCAGAAGACTCAGGGTTATGGCCCTGGTGGGGAAGGAGTCCTTATACTGAGCAGGTGCAGGCCCCACTCCACAAAAAGGCTCCTGAGACACACAGGAAAAATAAGGGGGCAGGGAGGTGACAAGAGAAAGCAGGGAGGGGGAGAGAGGGAGAGCAGAGGCGGGCAAGGAGGGACTGGAGAGGCGCGACCACTCTGAGTTGCCTGTTACCATGACAATGCCCTCCGCCTGGTATCCAGGAATGAATTATTGATCTTGGACATTGCTTTTCTCACTTCCCCAAAGCCCCCAATGCCCTCTTCACTGCCATCATCCCCCCCGTACCTGTTCTGTATTTGCCTAAAAGAGCCACTGAGACCAGACAGGGGGCCAGAAGAATCCCAAGGCCTCTCCCAAGTCCCTGCCTCCCCCCGCACCATGCGCCCTTGCTGCTCTGTCCTCCTGTGATAGGCTAAATTATGCCCCCTCAATCTCATATGTTGAAGTCCTAACCCTTCCTACCACCGGATGTGATAAAAAAGTATTTGAACATAGTGATTTTAAAGAGGTAGTTAAGGTAAAAGGAGCTCAGATGAGTGGGCCCTCATTTAATCTGGGAGATCAGGATACACACAGTGGGACGGCCGTGTAAAGACACTGGGAAGAGACAGCAGTCGGCTATTGCCAAGGAAGGAGAAGAAACCAACACCTTGACTTCTGGCCTCCAGAAATGTGAGCAAAGAAATTTCTGTTTTTAAGCCACAAGGTTTGTGGTACTTTGTTTTGGCAGCCCTAGCAAACCGATACCCCCCCACCCCACCCCAAGCAGGATTCCCTTAAAGCTAGCTATCATTTTAGGGTGTCCATGCAGGATGGAAAACATCACCTCAGCAGCAGGGGCACAGGACTCTGAGGTCTCATGTGGTCACATCTGGCCGTCCAGGGGCAGGGACTAGAGACAGAGAGCACTTGAGAGGCAGGACAGCCCAGCCCAGAAACCAGCCAGCAGGCTTGGTGCTGGGCAGGCAGGGTGGGCAGTGCAGGGCACTGCATCTATTTTGGGTTTCTCTGCTCCAGATGGCCGTCACAGCAGAGTCACCCACCTTCTCAAGGTTCAATCCCCTAACCTAAGGGAATACGAGGCTGACATATGGCAGAGTGAGTGTGAGAAACAGAATCAAGAAGCAGCCAAGGCTCTGGCCTAAGCATGGTGGGTTTCGGATCCCATGTGGAGGAAGTGTCCAAGTCCCCTGTGCCGAGGCCAGTGTGTGAAACCGTGAGGGTGACCTTCAAGTCAAAAGATAAGGATACAAAGAAACTGGAACCTTGTGCACTGCTGGTGGGAGTGAAAAATAGTGCAGCTCCTACGGAAACCAGTTTGGGAGTTCCTCCACAAATCACCACATGACCCTGCAATTCCAATGCTCGGAATATGCACAAGAAAGTTGAAAGCCAGGGACTCAAATAAGTAGACAGAAGCACATGTTCACAGCAGCACTATTCTTTATAGCCAAAAGGTGAAAACAGCCTGAAAGTCGGTGAGTAGGTGAATGGAGAAACAAATGACAGTATGTGTATACAAGGGAATATTATTTAGCCATAAAAAGGAACGAAGTATGGATACATGTTACAATGTGGATGAGAACCTTGAAAATTCGTGAAAATGAAGTGAAATAAGCCAGACACAGAAAGCTACATATGCCCAGGTGTGGTGGCTCATGCCTTTAATCCCAGCACTCTGGGAGGCCAAGGAGAGCAGATTGCTTGAGCTCAGGTGTTCCAGACCAACCTGAGCAAGAGGGAGACCCTGTCTCTAAACATAGCCAGGCTTTATAGCAGGAGCCTGTAGTCCCAGCTACTGGGGAGGCTGAGGCAAGAGAATGGCTTGAGCCCTAGATTTTCAGGTTGCTGTGAGCTATGTGCCACGGCACTGAACCCCAGGGTGACTGAGTAAGACTCTGTCTCCAAAAAAAAAAAATAAAAGCTACATATGGTATGATTTCTGTAATATGAAATATCTAGAACAGGCAAACCAATACAGACAGAAAGCACATTAGCTGTTTCCAGAGAGGGCAGAAAGGGGAGAATGAGTATGGGGCGATCTGGGGTGATGAAAAGTTTTGAAACTAGAAAGAGGATGTGGTTGCACAATATTGTAAATCTGCTCAATGTCACTGAATAGTTCACATTAAAATTATTAATTTTAATCATGCAAGTTAAACCTCAATAAATTATTTTTTACAGTTAGGCACTAGGTATGTAGAGGGGTCATTCTAGCATCTCTGTCTTAATGTATGTTTGACATTTTTTCACACAACCACATATCCACCCTTGCTCTACATCTCCTCTTGGCGCTTTTGTAAGCATCTCCATCAAAACTGGCCTTCTCCCTGTCCACCGCCCTCACTGAGGTCCTGGCGCCCAGCTTCATTTGGGACGCTTTGTCCACAACAGCTCACAGTGGCTCTCTCTCGCCTGTCTGTGTGTTCACTTTTTCCCTCCGTTGCCCAGCACTTTTAGGAGGTCTTCTTGGACTTTTTAGCTTATTCTCCCATAATTGGATTGCAAGCTCTTGAGACCATACCTTTTCATTGTTATTATAAATGGGGGTGGGGGATCGGGCACAGAGATTATGAACCAAATAGCTGTTAGAGCTGAACAGCCCAAACCATAGACCAGCTGTGTCACCAGGGGCAAGTTACCATAATCTCTCTGAGCTGTAGCTTCCTCTTAAATAAATTGGAAATAAAGCTCATAGTTGCTGCACAGGGCCACTGTAAGGGTTAATGAGACAAACATACAGAGAAGGCCCAACAGAAATGGTCTTCCATAAATATTTTCCTTGTGCTTCTCCTCCCTCAAAGCCTCTTCTGTCCAATGTCAGTTACACAGTTTCTATTTTAGTGACTTCACTTGATGGTCTCAAAATATCTTCCAGATCTCCAGCTATGTTAACAATGTGGCTTTCTGGGTCTAAATCCCTTGCTTCTGGGAACATGGAAGACAGGCTGGGACCCAGCGCAAAGGTTGGAGGGTGAAGTTGAAAGCAATGCCAAGTTAAAATTGTCACTATTCTGAGAGTCCTTGTATAAGGCAGCCCCAGCCTCTTTCCCTTCAGTTAATGAGTCTAATTAGGTTTGATTTTACCCTCGAATACAACCCTCCACAATAAAGGATCACTCAGTCCTCTACTGCTATTCCCTATGCAATAATATACTATGCCCTGAAGCCAGGGGCCTCCTTTTTATTCCTTCTCCCTACCCTCACTCACCCCATTTGTATCACCTAGTCTTTCCTAGCTCCTTATTTCTAAAGGCTTCTCTTCTTTTTGCACCATGCATCAAAATATTATAGTTTATCTTTCTTTAAAGACAAAGTCTCACTTTTCTTGCCCCTAGTAGAGTGCTGTAGAGTCTTAACTCACAGCAACCTCAAACTCTTTGGTGTAAGTGATCCTCTTGCCTCGGCCTCCCAAGTAGCTAGGACTACAGGCGCCCACCACAATGCCTGGCTATGTTTTACAGATGGTGTCTCACTCTTGCTCAGGCTGGTCTTGAATTCGTGAGCTCAAGCGATCCACCTGCTTCGACCACCCAGAGTGCTGGGATTACAGGCGTGAGCCACTGTGCCCGGTCAAAATATTATAGATCTTTTAAAGTCTAGTTCAAAGCCTGCCTTTTCCACAAAGCCTTCCCCAGAGACTCCAGCCAACAGTGGTCTTTCTTCTGCCTAATCTCATTGCTGTCTATGGCTTCCCAGTTATAGTCAATTCTGTGTTTGAGAATGGAACAGCACTCTTGACTTTTCTTGAATGTATAAATCTGGCTCCCACATAAAGACGTTAAACTTGAAGGAAAGAACTAAGTCTCACACATATGCTCTATCTGCACTAATAGAACAGGTCTGGCAGTGGGAAGAGCACTACCGCTGGAGTCAGGTGGACTGATAGGAGATAGATCTGGCTCTACCTCTCACTCGCTAACTGAGCCTGAGTCCCAGGGGTCCTCCTTCAGAGTAACTCACAGTGCTGCCATGAGGCACAAATGAGGCTCTCCACCACGGTGAAGCAGGGGACAACAGAAGACTACCATGTCACCCCAAAGTATCTCAGCTTCTCTGCAGGTGGTAGGTCTGGAGGAGCAGCTGGCAGCTCAGAGTGAGGCCTGGAGAAGGTTTAGTAGAAAACCACTTCTCATCAAGGGGAGGGGACTGAACAGCTCCTGCCTGGACAGAGTTGGGAGTAGACCCTGAAGGAGCAAAGGGCTTCTAGCTAAATAGCCCATCTCCTGATAATCAGCACCAAGAGAGAAGAGCTAAAAAGCTCCCAGTCAGGCAGATCTGTGTTAAGCTGGCACTGTGATGCCTGATGTCCCAGAGCTGAGTGCCCAGGG
Source organism: Arctocebus calabarensis (assembly GCA_963573935.1). NCBI lineage: Eukaryota > Metazoa > Chordata > Mammalia > Primates > Lorisidae > Arctocebus > Arctocebus calabarensis. The sequence goes on along the minus strand of CAUYON010122682.1, from coordinate 2,543 downwards.
GAAGAACTCCTGAGTGGTTCACTCTGGCAAGGAAAGCAAAGTGAAAGGAGATGCTGTCCTCAGCCAAAGGGTTAATCCTAGAGTCTGACACACACCCGCACCTGTCCAAGGGTCCCCTCCCTCCTCAAACTGCAACATCTGCTGGGAATCAATATGCTTTCCTTCTCTGCAGGTAATTAGGTCAGCTTAGAGGATTTCCCAGTCGGAAGGGTGGGGAGAGGCAACCCAACTGGGCTCTATTGTCTCAGGCCAAGTTCCCAGGTGCCAGCTTCCTTCCCCGCAAGAGAGGCATTCACCTTCTGGGTTAAGTGTCAGCCAAAACCGAAGGGGCCCAGTGTGGCGAAGATGGAAGTAGGTGAGGCTACCTCCATGAAGACCCTGACTCTGCACCAAGAACAAGCAAACAAGAGATAGAGCTCACTGGCCAAGTCAGCTCTCTCTCGCTGAGAGTCTATGAATAGGTCAGACAAAGAGGCTGGGTGGTGGGAATGGGGAATGGGCAGTTCAGCAGCAGTCAGTGAAGGGTTGAGCTGAAGATTATGCTGATGGTTACCTCCGGGTTTGTGAAACAGATAGGAGGCTTGCTTGGAGCCCCTCAGAAGGAAGAGCAGAAAGGAAACCAAGCAGAGATGTCCCAATCAGCTCTCTTGTGGCCCATCTCTCTCCTGGCCTTCTCCCTTCCCACTGCAGTGGTAGGGGTGGGGCTGTTTCTTCTTCCTAGGAGAGGTCCTGGAGGAGTGTGCCTAGCTGGCCCTGACAGGCAGAAGCTGAGAAATGCATTCACACTGTCACCATGGGGACTTCCTTTTCACTCTCCAAGTGGGACATGCTAGGCGCATCAGAGGCCTTTCTGAACTAGTCAGTGAGATTGAGAGGGGCTGGCAGGGGGCTGGCATGAGTTTGGCCTGTTACCAAGAGATATCAGCTGTGTGAACAGATGTGTTTAGGAAACACACACACATACACACAGCAAAGATCTCCCTCCAGACAGGAACAGCACAAAGGATGGGTTTAAAATTATCAACCTGTGCTCTGTGTGGGTTCATCTTCACTACATCACACAGTACTATGGGAGCCACCTCCTGAGCCCTAGGTCTAAAGAGATGCAGAAAGAAAGCTCTAGGCTGGGACCCCGGAGGCCAGTCACATGCAAATGGCGGCTATGAGAGATACATACACAGGAAATCACCAAAGTTGAAGGGGATTAACGTATAAAAATATAAGCTAATGTGATTATGGAAAACTAAAAGCAATCCTCAATTATCTGCAGCAAATGTTCAGGCCTAGGACAGCTTATTTCTGAGCCTGAACACATTCTGGCCTAGCCGCTTCTAATACAGACTCCAAGTATATTAAAGCATTTTTTCAGCCTCAACTAAAGAAAAATTAGGAAGGATAATCTATGTAAAAAAAAATGACATCCAGTAGATCATTTCTAAACCAAACGTGGGCTGCAGATTATCTGGGGTTTGAGCTTTCCATGGCACTGCTTCCCATCTGTCAGTGTGGTCATGAAACTATCAAGCCAGGGTGGGAGGAGGTGGCAGGGAGACACAGGGTCTACACAGGGCAGCAGATGGTATAGGCTAGGTAAGGTCCCAGGTATGTCCTGGCCTTCAGACCAGGCCATCAACCCCTTCCTAAAATGCTGATGCCGTTGGAGACACGGCAGCCCACTCTCTTGGGCAAGGCATGCCCAAGAGGCTGGTGAGAGTCCCTGTGGAGCCACAGCAGTACTCCCAGGAGTCTGAGGACCAGGCCCTAAGCTCATCCATGGACCACCCTTTGCCAAAGATAACTTTTAGCTGGCAGGAGAGGAGGGGAGGGAGTACTGTCCATTTGGTCACATTTGGAAGGCTCCAGCCAAGGAGTCCAAGATAGGAGGGCGCTGTCGAGGCATGGTGTCAATAGGCCTCTGCTTACATACTTCCTAAGATGCAGAACTTACTCTTCACAAGGCTTCTCACTCTACTTTCTATTTGAAGGCAACTCTAAAAGGATCAGATGATCTTTGATGTCCCTTCTAATTTCATGATCCAGTGATTCTAATGGGTAGAAAGTTCTTGGGTTAACTGGACAGGAAGTCACTCTCTGATTTGATTTCTGACATCTGAGAGATTTCTGACTCTCAAAGAACAGGTCTAATCCCATTTTCAACAATAATCCAGGGGAGAGGGGAGCACATTGCCTTCCTCACCCCCAAACATACTCTCCTATTCTTCATCATTTTCAGACCCTGCACTATCTGAGACTCCTAGAGTATCAGAACCAGAGGGACCTTGGAGATTGTTCTCTGTAATGCTTCACATCCTTTTATCTTATGACAATTCCAAGGAAATATTAAAATACATGGTTGATTAATGTTGGTTATTTTCAAGTTTTTATTTTATTTTTTATTTTTATTTTTTTTGTAGAGACAGAGTCTCACTTTATCGCCCTGGGTAGAGTGCCGTGGCGTCACACTGCTCACAGCAACCTCCAGCTCTTGGGCTTAAGCGATTCTCTTGCCTCAACCTCCCTAGTAGCTGGGACTACAGGCGCCC